>CM029923.1:61938072-61983072 GCA_017639245.1 Myiopsitta monachus
TCTCCAAGAGCTGATCCTGCCTCTCTTCTATGGGGCTGGGTGCTTGGGGGACTGAAGGTGCTTTACTGGCATGGGGGAATAAGAGATAGGTGTTTGAAGACTGCAGTTTGCTACAAGGAAAGACTGGAATGGAGTAAAGTGAATCAAATCTGGGAATAGTGTGAGTCTACTGCAAGCTAATGTGCCAGGTAATCCCTTTCCTCGTGCACTTCTGCCTGAAGCTGGAAAGTATGGCCCACTAGAACAAACTTTTCCCTAGATCTTGAAGCAACATCTGAGATATCTGTCTTGTCATCTGTTTCTTGCAAGGAAATATTCTGGAAAGCAGAATTGCTCACGTCCTGGCTCATGTGCATCCTGACAGGTTACTATTACTGCTGTTTCTTCTGTTTGCTTTGTGTGGTGGACTTTAGGATTCCATCTGCTGATGATCCCCATGGCCATCAGTAGGACACCACATGCTGAAGCTTCCAAGTGTTTCATTTTGTTTTAAGAGAAAAAACCTAGGAAAGCCAACAAGTGTTTCTGAAAAGACAAAATCCTACATGAATAAAACATTATTCAAGGTACCTATTAAAGAACCCTGAAGAAAACAGCTCCAAGTCATCTCCAGTGCAAGTTAAATCTCTTTATTGCCTCAGGCAAGCATCCTATGGAAAACCCACAGTGAGGTGATGAGATAAGGACAACAGGGGCTGAATGAGTCAAACTAGCGTTGCTCAGAAAACTTCAATATGTGTTTCCTAACCTAAATGTTCTTCATTATGCAGCTTTAATAATGAACTTTTGGTATATTGTGTGCACATGAGCATGTATTTCACATCCAATGGCTATAGCTTAACGTGCAGTTAGCACCTGCAGGGCTCCCTGTATGAACTTATATCTGATCATCTATAGTAAATCAGGAATGGCTAATGGTACAAAAAATACCATTTCCGGCACATACCACTCCAGTGTTGGGATACTACTTTTATTATTATATCACATTGGCTGAGAAGTCTAAATTCTGGGGCTTAAAACTGCAGAAATGTCATCGTAAGATACCAGGGCTCTGAGCTTTGAGGGCAACTGAGAGCTTTCTGTAGGGAGAAGAACCCACTAAAGTAGTGCTGGAGGTCAGTTTCAGGTTATGCTTGCTAAGGACACCTTGCCTGGGGATACTCATCAGGCAATTGAAACGACATGATCCAGTGTGAAGTGTCCCTGCTCATGGCAAGGGATTGGAACTGGATGACATTAAGGTCCTTTCCAACACAAACTATTCTATGATGTGATGTGATGGAGGCTGGCATACCTGAAGGATCCCACTCAAGTCAACAATTGCTCTACATGGATGCAAGATCCTACTTACCTGGATCTGATTGCTGGATGAATTGGGCAGAAGGCAATAGGCAGTACTGGCCTTCAGGAGAGCTGCTCTGGCCTTCTTGGCGCTTCCAGCTTCTAATGCAGCACAATCTTCGAGTGCTCAAAGCAGACAGCAGAGAATCTGGGGATCACAGGATAAAATGTGCTGCCCCTTTCCCCTCCTAGAGTTGAAAGAAAAATATTTAAGTGACTGAAATAAAAATATGAGTGTCCATTAAAGTTTGTGGAGTATGTATTTATTCCCCATAAAAAGTGTGAGATAGAATTGGACATTGCAAGGCTGCTCCATAAAGAAAATTGCTTCTTCTCTTGGCATTCGGTGGTTTTCTTTGTGGAACTCTTCCATCAAAGTGCAGTATTTCAGATACCTGTTCCCTCCCATTTCCCCCCAAGCAATAGGATGCTGACTGGGATTCATACTCTGGTAGAAATCCGAAGCACTTTGCTATGGGGTAAAGATCTTCAGACATCACTTGGGGGTTTTAGGAGCAGCAGTAACAGAAACCTCAAGGAAGATCTGATAAACCAGAGTCTCATAGATATCTAGTCCTATTTCTTTCCAGACTCCTCTGCCTGCTTTGACCAGGCTCCATGACTACAGATGGACCCCACCTCACCATTTTTTCTGTTCAGAATTTGAATAGACAAAGTCAGAAGATTCAGACCCAAACCTACAAAAGCATCATACTGTTCAAATTACAGCATATAATATTTTGGAGCCTTGCTCTGCCACTGCATGCACACAGTCTTATGTTAGGTCCTTTAGCTGCTCACGCAGTGACAGAAGAATGCTCAACGCATTCAAAAGCAGTCAGTCCTGTAAATGCTTACGGAAACACAAATGCCTTCAGATTTTAGATATTCTAGGCACCATGATTAGGTGACAGAGGAATCAGAATTGATTAAATTGCTTGGATCCCAGTTTTGGGTGCTATTGAAACACTTGAAGGATTCTTCCTGGACCCTGAATGGCTAAAAATCTCCACCTTCTTCCTTCCCCTCAGTCTTATCAGTGGCACATGCCTTTGTACAAGGAATTAAAGAGGGCCTTTCATTAAGCCAAGCACTGTTTTTCCCCTCCTGCATCTCCAGTTCTAGTAGCGCAGTAGATCTATATGCTCTTCTGGCTTGCATTTCCTTGTCTGCTGCCTTCATTCTCAGTAGCTACATCTCTGTCTGATGCTGACCATATCAGGGCCATTTATCTCTATAAGATGGCTAATTTCCCTTGTCTGGTAGATCAGAAATTCCAGTTGGGATCTCAGTGACACCTATATAAATCCAGATTAAATCCATTTTAGAAGTAGAAGGAGCATTTGACCTGAAATCTTCAGGGGTTTCAGGTTTGTTGCCTAAATCACGGTGTGGCTAATTTACATTACAATAGACAGGCTCGCATTTTGTGTGTCTGTGTATGGTTTGAGCAAACATTTCTCTTCTTAGCACTTGCTACTACAAAAATGATACTTCTCTGGATGACCCATTCACTGTGAAAGCTTAGGGGCTGGAAAGAAGAAAACTACAGGAATTGGTTTGTTGGGTGCTAGAGTTTGCTTTTTCATTTTTAGAAGCAGTACAGTGAACTCCAGCGATGAGAAAGGGCTGAGGACAACAGCTACCAACCTTTGTCTCATCTTTTTGAACCCTAATACAAGAAAATGCCAGCAACTCCTGCAAAACCTGCAGAAACCCCCTACTGAATATGCTTTGGCCTGAGCTCAGCAGCTACATGGTGTTCACCAAGTCTCAAAACCTTACAAGTTTATTTGTTAAAATGTTCAATGCCTATTTTATAAATCAGTCTTGAGAGTTTTCTGATGATAAGGAAATGAATATGCACTTTTTGAAAGCCAGTAAGTAAAGAATTAACCAACTTAGAAAAAGCAGTAGTGGAAGTTAGGTCCGGATTCCTGGGCTTCAGCCATGCCGCTATTCAGATCTGATATGTCTCAACCTAAAATAGCACTAAACTTAATAATCTCTAACTTTTGTTGTAAGCTATGTCTTTAAATGGCATGTTTGTATATTTGCATACTCTGTTTGTTCCAAGCAGATTCAATTAAAAAATTACCACTTTCTTCCACAGAAAGCAACCCAGTTCTAAATACTGGAAAACAAAGCTAAGGAGGGCGAGAAGAGAATTTAGCACTCTGTTGTTCTGGTAATGTGGGATATTTCTGTGTTGTGGATATCCATTGTTAGTAAATAGACAGATACACAGATATTAACCAAGAGAAGTTATGGCTGCCCCATCCCTGACAGTGTTCAAGGCCAGGTTGGACACAGGGGCTTGGAGCAAGCTGCTTTAGTGGAAGGTGCCCCTGCCCGTGGCAGGGGGTGGAACTGTGTGATCTTAAGGTCTCTTCCAACCCATATCAGCCTGGGATTCTATGATTATATGTTAATCAGGCCCATCATGAATACACATACTAGGCCAGTGGCAAAGCTGCACAAACTAAGAAGCATTTTGGGTTTCTTTGCTAGTGTCAGTAGATGTTGTCTTACCACTTACAGTCATGTTTTAGTCCAACCAGGACTGCTGGCCCCTCAGCTCTGTTTGAATCCGCACTTTTCCACAATATCAGAATTCTGACTTTTGATGTAATATAGTTGTGACCAAACTAATTGGTAATGAGGAGGCAGCCAAAACCCTAAAATAGATAAGCATTCATTCTGATGTTCCTCACTTGTACCATTAGTTGTAGTGCATCCTCCATTATCTTGAGACCATAGTTTCCACTCAAGATTTATGCTTCAGATCTTTATTTAATCCTTCTGTCTAGTTTTGTCCCATTAACCATTACATTCTGCCAGGATGTAGCTAACTGGGCAGGTCATCACACTGAAGTTCTGGTTAAATTCTGATGTCAGTATAGCAAAGAGCATGATTTTAGAGAAGACTGCACTCATGTAAGAGCCTGTTAAGGAAGGTGGCGTGCAAAGTGGTGGATGTCCAGGTTGAAGGAAAGTCTTCTACTTCCCTGGAAGTATGAAGACTGCTTCCTTCAAGGCAAAGGAAGGAATCTCAGTCTGACTTACTCCTTTCCACCTGATGGGAGATGTTTGAGCAGGTTGCACAAAGCAATCCAGAAGAAAGAGGATAGAAGTTTAAGGCTGAAGGCAGAGAGATAAAGGGCAGCCTGCCAGCTTTGAACAGGCCCCTGGTTAATCTGCAATTAATACACACAGAGAAAATATCTTTCAGGCTTCTGTATGAAGATTGGGCCCATGAACAGTCAAAAGTTACCAGAGCTGAGTAAGTGGCATGCTTTCTTGCTCCTCATAGTGCATGTAACAACATCTCCTCTGCTTGAGGAGAGCAGGCACATAAAGAAGCAGCTTTTGCTTTAGCTACAGGCTGTTAATTTGGGGCACTTTGCTTAGCTTCTCTCTGCTTCATCACTTGACATCCTCTACATGGACTCAACAGAGTCTAAATGGAGGAACATGACAACAAGGCAGCAAGTCACTTGTTCATGTGAAGTTCTTAAAACGGAAAGGAACAGATCATGACTGGCATTATAGCTGCTGTGGATTAATATTTAAGCATACATCCCTCCTTGCAGCCTGTTATCCACAACACTGTCCTCCATCAAAACCCTCTTTAAAGAGCTCAGTGCTACAGTTGACACCTCCACTCAATCAGGGCAGCAGCCAGGCTGGATGAGCTGTCTTGCAGGACATCACCCTCAGGCTGAAGGGCTCTGCCATGACTGCAGAGATGTCTTCCTGCTGCCTCTTGGGCTGCCGCAAAGTCAATGCAGCTAAAGCAGAGCAGCTCATGTGCTGGGTGGAACACACGTGGCACATGTGCAATCCTGGCAAGCCTTCACATCAATCCAGCAAGAGGGTGAGCTCCTGAGAGGGCCTTTGTAGTGTTGTGGAGGCGCTTAGCCAGGTTCATCTGTATTTTGTCAGGTCTTCTGCTCCTCCAGGCAAGTCCTATGCACCATCTGCACAGTTTTGCTTGTAGTTCAGGCTATGCAATCCGAAATACAGATGAGTCACAACTGGAAAAGCCTTCCCTAGTTCTCTTGTTACAAGACAGAAAGAGAAATGATGCTTGTGTAGAAGTGAGTTCTTCCTATTCTGCTCCTACAGTTGCATCCAGCCATGGGAATTTGACTGCTTGATGTACAGGAGAGAGGAAGCCTATGAAAAGCCTTGGTTGGATTCTGAATACCTCTTGTTATGGACTCCTCAGGACTTCCCACAGCATGGAGACAAACCAGCAATGCCATTTTCTTGCTATCAGCTCTTGACACAAAGGGCCTGGTACAATGTGCGTGTGTGTGTGTGTCTGTGTGAAATCTGACAGTGTAAGTATGATGTAGTTTAGGTATTTTGGTACAGCAAAATGGAACAGAATTACTTTTCCTATTATCTTCCAAAAGTTATTGAAAATGACATGGAATATAGTCTCTAGGAAAAAAAAAGGGCTTTTTTAATGCAATTTCTTTGGCAGTTTATTCACTGGTTATTCATTCCCCCTCTCACACATTGTGGAGGCTTTTCTATTATGAAACATTCTGTGCAAAAAAAAAAAATGAACCCAAAAAAAAGAAGTATACTACTTCTTTAAAATATATTGCAAGAATCCTCGTTTCCAGATTTTTATTGCAGCACTAGCTGGTATTCTTGCATGCAGTTTTGTAATTTATTCTGAACATTCCACTTAAACCTTTTTTCAATAGCATGATTTTATTAGAGTCAGCTCACTGGACTTTCCCAAAAAGGTATTTAAGATCAAATAAAACCAGTGCTTGGAAAAATATCATTACAATATGAAAGCAGTTACAAAAACATTAGTACTGCAAAGTTTTATTTCAAATGGCTGAGCCTGCTGTACCCCACGTTATTGCACTTCTACTTCCTCAGACACACTCGCTGGAAAAATGGGGAAAATTGTCATCTTAGCAGTTTTTACCTGTTTCTCACAAAAAATAAAAGCACTCAATTTATAGGGAGGCAGATTTTTTCAGCACCACCATTAATAAGAGCAGCAAACTGTCCTTTGTTCCTGCATTCCTTGTCTATGCAGAGGATTGTTCTCCTCATGCCTTGGCAAGTGGCCCCCTCCAGGGAGCTTGGCAATGCCCTGGGGTGAATGGATTTGGGCTAAAGAGTGGATGCAGTGAGGTGGAAGTGTGGCTTGGCAAGTAGGGCAGATCTGCTGCTGATGCAAGCAAAAAAGGTTTGTTTAAGACATGAGTGAAGGGTGACTTTTCCTTTAGACAAAATACCCTCTGCACTTTACCCTGCTGATGCTGTAAGAGGCGTGAGCAGCTAGTAACCACCACCACCACTCACCACTGGGACTGCAGCAAAAGGCCAGTCCTGCAGGAGTGAAGTCATCGGCTGCTTTCTCTCCAGCACCAGTCAGATAAAGCCATGGGTGAGCCAGACGAGATGGTGATGTTGCCTTGTTTCCCTGAGAACCAAGTTCAAACCTCCATGGCAGAGTTGGCCTCCACTTTGGCTTAACCACCAGACTTGCATCTCCCATTCAACTTCACATCCAGGCAGTTAGGGCACATATTTACCTTCTCCAGTGGTTGCTTTCATCAGAAAGGAGATAATTGACAGCTGGACCTAGAGTTTAAGCTGATCCATGTTTGGTGGGTTTGAATTTCATGGGATTTGTTTTAAAAGAGGTCTTTTGGGGGTGTTTCCCCTTTAATAATTCAATAGAAAAAAAACCCTCTATTACTCAACTAAATTAAAATCTAAGCTGGAGTATAAATGAAAATAAAGAGATAAAACAAAGGAAATATTAATTGCTGCATCACCAGATTCCATGACACAGTCTTTTTTTCCCCTATTCTTTCTATTTGAATGCTTTTATTTATTTTTTGGGACAAATCCGAGGAGAAAGTAGTCTTTTCAATAGCAAATTGTGTTCTCCTTTTTCTCATTCCTTTCCTAGGCTATTTTTTTCCAAGCAGTAGGTGTAGCAAAGCAGCCTCAACACACCTAAGTTTGAAGATGAGGCGTTATGTGTGGACTTTGAAATCCTCTTTTGAAACTGCAAGTTACTGTTCATATTACTTTTCTAAGTAGAAATATGCTTAAAAAGTAAAGTCTTTATTGCTTCTTAAAAGGCGTAGTGCTCTGTGATAAATTCTCATATTTTGACTGTTAATATGTTTGAATGAAAATTATTTATACATTTTGGTGAGGTTGAATGGTTTTCATTTGATTGCTGCCTCTGGAAATGAAAGCAGAGTAGCAGGAAATTTACATGTCATGCTGTGATGTATATCCAGATTATGAGATGATTGTGCAGCAGATGAACACCAAGTAAAATCATTTGCATCAAACTGTGACAACTGCAATTCCTGACAAGGCCTCTTAGTTTTTTGGGCTATTATCATTGTACAAGAATATAATCTATTGACAGCAGGGCTGTTTAATACATTTAAAGGCAGACAGTGGAAGAAATCTTAACTGTTTTCATTCACCACTGCACAAGGGTGCAGATCAAAAGTGAATTATATTTAAAAATATGCATGTATGATGATAAGATGCATGACATTCATCAACCTGTTTAGTCATGGTTAAGCTGCGATGGTGAAGATCCAATATTACTGCCATATGTGGTCTGAAATAGAGACGTGAGACTGAAAATTATATTATTGCCCAGTAGAAGTGAATAAACAGAGGGAGACATTCTTTCTTAATCTTTCTTAATCCTTCTTCTTAGATTAAATTCTGCCCTTCTGTACTTTTGTAGAAGTATTGGGTCTTAACATCAGCTAAGGAAATTTAAGCTTTTTAAATCTGACGAGGGTTTATTCCCTTCTCTGTGGTAAAAAGCATCCCTTTTTTTCTGTAATAATAATAGAGTTGCCTTTGTAGGACCTCCAATATGAACTGATTGTGGATCAAGATCCAAATAAACACTAATGCATTACATTTCCTATGTCAGGTGTGATCTTTAAAATTATTGGGCTAAATTAATGTAGGTCTTAAAAGAGAAATTTAAGTGAAAAACGTATTTTGTATGTAAACCCCTCATATTTCAGTGCTCTTTACAAAATGCTGCAATCCCCTCCAAGGTCCAGGGTAAGCAATTCCTGAAATACTTGTGCTTTGGAGCATTTTAATGTGAAAAATACTGCTGAAGCTCTTCATCACAGCAGTCAGAAGGTAGCTGTTATTGTGGACATAGCCCTGAAAGCGCAGCTCCCTGACAACACTGGGCTCCAGCCTGTGTGCATGCTGCAAGCCAGTGAAATGCTGATACTGGAGTGCAGTCTCTGCAGAAAAGATCTGCCCCAGGGTACCTTCAGGGCTGTGCTGGTGACTGTAACACCACAACTGACTGACGGACATAGATGGGGGTCGTGCATGGAGGTAAATTTTAAAGGTTTTATTACTCTTTCTTAATCCTCCCACAGGGAGAATAGGAGAGTAGGGTGAGAAATGGGAAGTCTATGGAAGGGACAACCCTGCTAAGCTGTACGGGTGGAAGGTTGATGTGCTGGAAGCAACTAGTGTCCCCATCAATAAAAAGTAGAGCTGATGTGGGGAGGCGCAGCTCAACCACTACCCAACCAGCCCTGTGTGAGCAGGAATAGCTTTCAGGCTCACATAGAAGCTGGGTGCTTTCAGATGAGCTCACTCAGATTTGGAATCATGGTGCAGAAACTCTTAAGCAATGTCAGCACAGGATCACAGGCGGCATGGTAGCTCTTATTCAGGACTTAACCTGTTTTCCCAAGCTGAAGAGCTTGAACCTGAGGAAAAGCAGCTGAACTGCTTGTTGATTCAGCCTGGTTTGTCTCAGCTCTACACTGTGCCACGCTATCTACCTACCTCAAGGCATGTCTCATCCCCAAATCTCCAGAAGCCCATTCGCCTCTGTGGAGCTCCTACAGGCGGTGATTATCAGGAGAGGAGACAACGGCCAATCCCCAGAAAGGCTGTGTACAGTAGGGACAATGTAGGGCACAAAGAGCCAGGGGAGCACAGAGAACCACGGGCAAACAAAAGGTGTCCAATTCACCATAAAGGGAAGAATTTCAGCATACTTGTATTAACTCCAGCATTGAGAATAAAGAGAGACAGAACATTTAAAAAGTGCTAATGTTTAAAAACTGCTTTCTTGCATTTTCCTTGCAGTCATCAAGACTAGCATCTTTTTCCCCTAAGGTAACCTAGGCTCTCCTGTTTGAATGTGTACAGATGCTGGAGGTATTTTGGAAAAGCAAGAACATGATTATTTCTGAGACCTTCACAAAAATGGCAGAAGTTGGCACCATAATACTATGCACACAGTAATGACAGGAGATTCCCAGGTGCAGTGCCTGGATATACCAAAGTTTTCATTAGTCCACTATTACATTAGAAAACTCAGCAAAGGCAAAGGGCTAAGAAGCCCTGGATTCTTTTTTCCCTCCACTTTTGACTTGTGTGACGCAATATCAGTCACCTAAGCTAACTTTTTGTCAGTCCCCTAATGATAAAAGGAGAAATATGTACTATTTCTTACCTCCCAAAGCTGTCAGCAGGGTTGATTCATATTGACAAAGGCATTTCTAGCGTGATATGTAAGGAGTAGTTGCTCTCTTGCCACCTCAGTCGAGATTCCCATTGGCAGTCCGTTCCTGCCTTTGCTTGCACTTTCTGTGAAGTGGGCTCTGAAGATCCCAGTGGGACGTTGTAAGCTGTAAAAATGGTTGGAAATAAAGAAGTTAGTGATTTTGCAGGCCAGCAGTGATGCAAACACAGTTTTCTCTTAAGACTGAGATAGAAAACTGGGGTATGCTCCTAATAATCTGCAAAATCCATTAAAATTAATGCTCATTTTGCTTCACCAAACTCTCCAAATATATGTAGAGTTTCATCTTCTCCTGTGCTGTGTTTGGGATAATGATAAAAAGGGGTCATTTTCCTGTGGATAGAAAAGGATGCCATTCCTGCTTCAGTAAAGGGAAAAAAATTTGACTAGGACAAGAGAATATTATCCGTGCTCATTCTGGTGATAAAGAAAAACATGCATAAAAGGTTATGGGCAAATGGAATTTCTATCATCCAAAAACCAGAGAGTCCTTTCCATGCATCATCAGACTTTTCCTTCTACCCCCATCCTGAAAATGCTTATCCCCAGCAAATGCCATATTTTCTTCCTCGCACCACACTGCTTTTTCTCCTTCGTAGATGCTCACACTTGTTTCATTTGTGCTCAGGCACTATAAAGTTTCTGTTTCTAATACTACAATATTACCATCCTACTTCCATAACAAGAAGCCTGAGAATGTCACCAGCTATCTCATTATCATTGCAAAGCGTGAAGAGCTGACACTGCTGTGCATGCATTGAAGTCATTCGAGCGCCCCAAGACTTGTGGTTCCAGTATTCACACAGCTGAAATTCCTTCAGTTTTATTACCATTATTGATTCATCTGAGACCAAGATCCAGCACTGTGGGTCAGGAAGATCACACACGGAACATGGAATACCACTAGACTCAAAGACACAAATTTAAGCAGCACTAGCTTTCTCCCTTTCCCCCAATACCTGTGTTACTACCCGAATTCTGCCACTGGAGGACACCCAACCAGTCCCATCACTGATGACATCAGCATGCCCTCCAAGGCCTGAGTGCTGGTGGGAGCTAAAGCCCAGTTCAAGGCTGTAACACTCCAGAACATTTCCATCTCCTGAATGGAGGCTTCTGCGTGTTGCTTTATTTTGACATTGGAGAGGATGCTGCATTTGGTAAGGCAGCTAAATACAAACCATTTGGGGGTCTTTCAAATGTCAGCATAGCGCTAATATGAAATCAAACCTGTTTTTATTAGATACTCCTGATTCACCAGAGAAAACCTACAGATTAAAAAGTTATCAGGTTTATGATGTCGTCCTTTTTGAAGCTGAGGAGCAGCTGTTGCTACATAACAGCTCTGAGCATGATGAACATTTTGGGAGAAGGGGTAATTTTTAACTGGAAAAAGAATGTTACTATTCCAGAGGAAAATCTGGCCACTAACTTCATTTGACATGTGTAATAGACTGTGATAGTTTTTTGGGGACTGCACGATGCAAAGTAAAACGAAGCCGGTAATAAGCAACTTGGCATTTATTCTTTATGTAGGAATATTTGTTCCTCAAAGTCAGACTATGTGGAATATTAGCATTTGGATAAATTATTCAACACTTTCTCGAGAACGCAAGGGGAAAAAATCTTTTCAGCATTATAACATGACAATCTACAAGGTAGTAGAAAAAGAAGGCTGTCATTTTTTCTTCAATTACAAAAGGCAAATATTTATTATTTATAAGTATTCGCCTTGTATAGGCTTAAATGTTATTTATGAACCTGTTGCATAGTGATTTTCAATGTAACTCATTATTTTTAGCCTTAGGGTGTTGTAAAGGAGCATGGGTATATTTAATGACACTCTGCTAGTCAGCGCAATTACACTGTAATCATTATGTAAAATGTGCTATTAATTAAACCAATTTCTAGTTAGAACATTCTCTTCTGCAGGGCTTAATCTTAATCTCTGGCAATCTTTCTCTCTGTTTTTCACCCATTAATTATCTGATTACTTTTTCAGTTACATATGATAAAATGTGTTTTTATTTTTAGGCTTCATATGCTCAATTATTTGTATTTATCACACCATTTGCCTGAATTATTGAAAAGGCCTTATTTGCCAAACAAAAGAGAACTAAACAGAAACAGAAGATGAGGCAGTTACCTGGGAGTCAACAGTCGTTTGATGGTTGACAATTGCTTCTGATATTCTTTTTAGAGGTTGTATGGCTGAATTTCCTTTCCAGTTCAGAAGCATCTCCTCTTTATCCTAATTACCACACAGAAATCTATACCTATTTTTAAATGCTTCATTTAAACACAGAGGCAAATGTCCATATTTCCACCCATTGGACTGGCTCTTTATGTTAGTATTTTTTAAAAGAAACATAGTTATACTGAAACAACGCTCATTCTTAAAGGAATTGACATAAGCACCAACCAAATAATTATTCTGGAGGCATTATGGTATTTTTCAGTTACAAATGAATACTGTTAACAATTCTAGTTTAAAATAATGGCACCTGAATGTCTACTACCCTTCAGAAAAGGAAAAAAATCATCTAGTTTTTGAAGTTATCCTTGCTCTGCTCTGCGATGACCCCTGGTGGAAAAAAGACTTGAAAAGAGGAGGAATCGGCTCTAAAGCCTCTGTATTCCCCGGAAATTTGATGTAAATACGTAAGAGCAAAAGCGTTTTGCTCCTGCCAAGCTTGATGGTCAGGGATCATGGACTAATAAACCTGAATAGCGTGAAGTCCATTTTAATTAAGTCCCAAGCTTTAGGAGGTCTTCATCTCAGGGTCTCCATGTCAGCGTCCCTACTGCGGTCCATGCAGTGGATAAGGCTAAACTACCACCACCTGCCATGATGCTGCATGTGGAACCATCCCTCCTGCTTAACCTTTGCGGTTGCTAAAATGTCACAGCACAATAGAATCATGGAATGGACTGGGCTGGAAGGGACCTTAAAGCTCATCCAGTCCCAACCCCTGTCATGGGCAGGGATACCTTCCACTGGAGCAGCTTGCTCCAAGCCCCTGTGTCCAACCTGGCCTTGAACACTGCCAGACACGGGGCAGCCACAGCTTCTCTGGGCACCCTGTGCCAACACCTCAGCACCCTCACAGGGAAGAGCTTCTGCCTAAGAGCTCATCTCAATCTCCCCTCTGCCAGGTTAAAACCATTCCCCCTTGTTCTGTCCCTACATCCCTTGGCCAAAGCCCCTCTCCAGGCTTTCTGTAGCCATTTTAGGCAATGGGAGCTGCTCGAAGGTCTCCCCAGAGCCTTCTCTTCTCCAGGCTGAACAACCCCGTTAATAATAATGGGTGATGGCAATCAGAAATACCTATTAAAAAAAAAACAAAACCAAAGCAAAGGGGAATAAGGCCCTGCATAGTGTATGCACTTCCACATCTCATCCCATACTGTGAAGGTTGTCACCTGCACCAGCAAACAAGAAGCAGATGGCCAAAATTCACATAATCATCAATCTAAACCACCCACTGAATCCACCACGTAATCTAGAAAGCAGTTGTCATTGTGCTAAGAGACACCCAGCAGAAGCTCAGGGTCCTGGTCCCAAATGACTAACGTCTTCTGTACTCTAGCTTTAACTAAAGAAGTAAAATCCCCTAGGAAAATTGTACCTAGCCAGTCAATAAGGTTTTGAAGGTTGGGGCAGAGCCACTTGAATATAAACTTTTTTCTCCTTAAAAGTATGAGAAGCATGTCATAGATTCCCTGAAATCCTCTGGCATTTTCCAAGAGAAATTCAAGTATAAAACCACATTCCTGCATCCCTCCCTGCAGGCTGATCTCACTAGATGGCTGAATCCAGCCCAGCTTTCATCTGGCCTTACTTAATGCTTCATCTGAGGACAATGGGAGTCTTTCCATCACAGCACCAGGACCTGCACTGTGCCTTTCAGGACACATATGTAGCTCTGTCCCAGCTTCTTTTCTCAGAGGGAGCCAAGTACCTGAGCAGGAGTGAAGAGATTTGATTCTGCAGCAACATTCACTCAGTGGGATGCCCTGGAGAGAAGGGAAGGGTGTAGGGGGAGCAGAGAGCACTTTCTCGCGCTGTCTTGAAGGCAGATCCTGACCTACTTTGGTTGGATGTATAAACATCTCAGAAGGCTCATCAGCCAGGTCAAATGTTCTTTTGTTTCTCCTCTATGTTGTTTTATAAAGAGCTTGTAACTCAGTTTCTCCCTGACCTTGCAGTGGTTACTAAAGTAATTTGGTTTAAAGATGAAGTGTCCTTGAATACTTCCCTCTATACATTAAGTGCAAATATCTATTTCTTCGGTATTTGGTGTGCGTCTCTCTTCTGCTCCCAGCTATTTATTTCATGAACAAACCTATCAGTTGTGGACAATACAAGGAAACCTTGCTTTATGTTTTGAACTACTGATGGGTGGTAGACAGTACATCATCCCAGCAGCATCCCTTCTGTGCAGGGTACTATAGGATCCTGGTGGCAATTATGATGATGGCCTGTCAGGACCGTGTGTGTCAGTTGGAAATATCAAATAGGTTTTCTTTCTTTTCGGGTGTAAAAGATCCAAATGATCCCTCCTGTAGCCAAAAGCACGGCACGTGTAATGAGGGGGACAACTGGCAGGTCCTCTAGAGGAAGAGTATGTGACCACTTCACACTTTACAACAGGTTCATTCAGCTCTCTGTGTGTTTCTTAGAAAGGGAATCTTTACCTAGAAGAATCCATGCTTCTGGTTAGTGCTGCTATTTCTGCTGTATCAACACTTTCTCTGCTGCTCCCTTTCTGACTTGGGTTTTGTGCTGCAAATCAATTATTAAAGCCCAAACAATCCCAACAACCAAACCCTGACACAGGACTGAGCCATTTTCCTAGAGGAAGAAAACAACTCTTCCCCAGCAGAGGAGCAGATAAATGCTGCTGTAGTCAGCTCCCACTCAGAAACTTGGACTTAAGTCAAACCCTTTCAGCTTCACTTACAGGAACACGACACTGTCAACTACAGCTGCCCACCATGTTCTTTTGCTTGGCCACTGGCTTCCAACTCTTCCTGCCACATGCTGCCTTTGCTAAATATCCTTAAAACACTGTTCTGCCTAGTGAGGGGGTATCTGCAGGGAAGGCAGCCAGAGAAAAGCATGTTTTGAAGGTAGAAAGAGGACTTCAGGTACCATGTCTCTCATTCTGGAATTTCTCTTATGCTCCAAAACAAAGCAAAGATGTGCCACATCCTCAGCCACTGCCCACCTTCCCTGGCACAGCTCAGTGCTGGCATGGCTGGAGCAGTCCTTGTGCCACCCTCAACGGCCCCCAGCACCTCCTTGTCAAGGCCGGGTCCCAGTTCACACACAGCCCCAGCTCCTCACCAGCAGTCGGTGGCTTTCCCATTTGCACGGCACTCCAGCACCAACTGGGAATCCCCATGAGATCCATTCAAGCAGTTTACTGGTTTCTCAGTGTTGCCTGAGGTAAAAAAAGCAGCTGCAAGGGAGAGGAGGGGTCAGTTCGAATGTACCTTGCTATATCCACAGGACAGCAGTGCACCAAAAGGGCTTGATAACAGAGGTCATAAACTCCTTGATGGAAAAGTAGGAATTATGGCTTTGGGGCACAGTGCATATCCACTGCCCATCTTCTCAACATAAACCTGCCCAGCCCCAGTCTCACCCTACACACAGTAAATACGTATATACGCAGGAAAATGTGTAAGAATAATGTCCACAGATAGTCCGTAACGTAAGTAGGAAAGGGATCATGAGTGAGGTCTCATCTGGGATCCCATGTTGCATTTCATCAAGCTGTTACCCTGCTGTGCTCACAGTGCAAAGAACATCTGAATTTCCTCATCTTTCTCATTTCCCCATTTTTAACTTCATTTTCAGGCTGCTCTTTCCTGGATGAACCCAGGCTCCTCTTGCAGGGTCCAAGGGAGCCATGAGCTCACTGAGCTGGCAGCGGGTAGCTTGCAAAGAATGCCTGGCGAGCAGTTTGCTGCAACTCTATTTTTAATATACATTGCTGACCCTAATGATGGTCTATTGAGATGAGGGCAAGGAATGTCTGATCAAGTGGAGATTAATTTTTGACTGTGCTGTCTGGAAATGCATGAAAATGCACTCCTTTTTCTATTTAGACTCGCAGGATGCCTTGATTGATTGACTAGTTTACAAATGAAGGTGATAAAATTAGGTTGAAGACCACATACATTTCTTAAAATGAGTCTGGCTGGTCGTGGAGACAATGAGGTTTGGACAGATTGTATTGCTGGTTTAGGCAATCTTCTGAACATGTCAAGATTTATAGACCTGTACTGTAATGTTACAATTGCAGCTCACTGATATAGGTTTCTTTGCAAATTCTTTCCCATTTTATTTGAAAAAGGCCATTAGAGAGTTATAGACTATTGAAAAAGCTTTCTCTTTGCTAACCCTTAATAAACTCTTCCAAACAAGGACTACTGCATTTTTGTATTAAATTTAGACCAAAATCTATAAAACATGTTCTCCCAGGTTTGGATAATTTGATTATTATTGTCTAAATGGAGTTATGGTTCATATTGGCTTGCAAGAGTGTACATAGTAAATAAAACCTAAGTTAAGGTTTGTACAAGATCTTAGGACACTGAGGCTTTTTCACTCTTCATTTGGATTACTGGATTTTTGGGAATGGTAGATATATTTCCCCAGGTTGAGAAATTATCCAAATAAAATCCTCCTAATGTAGTGCTGAAATTAATGTTGCATTAAGCTAGAAACAAATTACTATTAGCATTTCTTTATTCTTCGTGTTGCACAAATACCCACAGAAGCCCTGGGATTTCCTTAATAAAGCAGACAAGGTTTACCAAACAAATGAAAACAGACGGCGATGGGCTTCATGCAAAATTAAAACCCATGATGACATTAAAAATCATTACAGGAGAAGAGCAATAGATAAGATATCAAAGCTCTTTATGAATTAATAATAAATTCTATTTTATACATTTTGCCGTCAGACTAATGTTATCCAAGAACGTTGTCAGCTATGTCCTCGAGAGGGGGCCTGGGTATGTTTAAAATGGGAGCTCCCAGATTTTGTGTTCATGTCTTCTCTACCTGAAAAAAACCCACCAAAAGGCGATGCTTCCATGTGTTTGGAGTGCTTGAGGACTGGGAAGATAGGATCAACTGGTTTGAACAACCAGTCAGCTATACACAGCTCTCAGGAGAGAAATTAATAAATACATTGATTTTTTGAGATAAATAATAATAAATATATTGATTTTTGGAGATAATAATAAATATCTTGACTTTTTATATTTATTGTGTCAATGGATATCATAAATACAGAGCTCAGCATGTTCTGTCTCACGGGGGAGAGGGGTGAGGACATCCTGACACAGGACAAGACTGGCTCCATTCCCTGGTGTGGAGGCCATACCTACGAAGCAGGGTGTGTGAGGCTCTGGGAGCAGCAGCCGCATTTTAGGGATGGAAGCCTCAAGGGAAACGCTGGATGCCACAAGGATCCATCAAACAGATGAAAGAGGCTGCTCTAATGAAGCCCTGTGGGAACATTTCCACCTCCCAAAGGAGCTTAGAGGTGGGAGGACCAAACGCGCTTGGGCAGCCTGAGCCTCCCTCATTCTCTGGGCTGCAAAAAATGCATCCTTTGTTGGGGTAGGGCATAAAAAGCCCAACTGCATCTGCCCCAGGGGCAGGCTACACCCTCACCCAGCAACACCTCGCTCCAAGCTTTGGCAGAGCTCCTCATTTCTCCACCTCCCCAGGAGCTGCTGGGCCATGAAGCAGGATTTTCTCTCAGCCAATTTACCTGCGCCTTCAGGGGAGATCCGCCTTTGACCAGCCTAAGCACAGCATCCCTTACTTCAAAGTTCATCCTTAAAAACCAACGCTAATGGGGATTTTGGAAGATGAGGATCACAAATCAGGATAAAGATGAGGTTGCCTCTCTGCAAAAGGGGTGTAGGAGTGCACAGCCGTGTGCTGCAGACCCCATAGGCATGGCTACATGCCAGCACCGCAGGGGAGAACATGGTTTCTCTGAGGTTTAGATTCTCAGTTGTGAAGAGCTGTGAGGGGAAGAGTGGAGAGAGATGTGCCCGGGAAGTTCACAACACCAAAACATTACTCATCTAATGCTTGGATATTGACAGCAGCAGGTCCATGAGCTGCTGCTTCTCCAAACATCCCGAGCTTACAGCCAGCCCTCCACAGCTTGTAGGACGCTGCTCTGCCGTTTCTATTTCAACCAGTTGGTGTGTGGTTTCTCCTCCTTTGCTGGCTCCAGATTTCAAAAGAACATTGATGAGAGAAGAAACCACTAAATACATACAGTCTGAAATAAGCTGGCTACTAAAGACTCAGCGAGCAGATAGGTTGTTTTTCTGTAGAGCTGGTAATGTACAGGAAGGTTAGCAGAAGAGGGGATTTCTCAGGCTGGTGCACTGACCATGCTGTGAGCTTTTCACCCTGCTGAAGATGATCTGGGGTGATTTTAAGTATAAATAAACCCCTGTATATTGAGGGAAAAGCAGCACTAAGCAATAGAACAAATGCTTTCTAAATCTGATGCTATATTTCCAATCAGAAATGAGCTAATTTTCAGTTCTTCGCTTCTCATGCATAAAAATCAGATCGCCTTTTAAAACACAGCGTTAAAGGAGAAGAAAATAAGATCTGGCAAATCAGAAAAGACCTTGATTTTCCTGGCTTAAACATGATTACTTCACTCTATCTATTCTAATGCACTTGAAAGCAGGTTTACTCTCCTCCCACCATAATAAGAGCAACTCCTGTAATAGCTCTAAATGCTTCCTAGGAATGTATGAAATCTTCGAGCAGAGGTATTTAAAGGTTTAGATATGTTTGAAATACAGCTATTTTTCAATCCTCTAAGCCAGCCAATCCAGGTGCCTGTTAGTCTACAAGTGTCTGCCATCTTTCTCTGATAGTCAGTGGGAATAGACTGATGGATCACTTCCCTGTGTCACTGCTCTAGACTGGTGACAATCAGCGAAATGATTGTGTCTGCCTCTACACATATCTGTAATTGATTGCCTAAACCCTAAGACTCTCTTTCCCAGTTGATATGATGGAACACTGGACTGAAATCACTCTCGATGAGGAGGAGTCAGGACCATTTGTTATTTACTTCTTTCCTTGCGCCTTTCTTCTACCCTGCTTGAATTGTCCCACAAGAACACATTATGGTAATCAGACAGAATGTATGTATAGGAATCAATCAAAAGGAAAGCCGTCACAAGAGTTATGACATTACAAAGTCTGTTTGTAACTTTTGATTTATGGAAGATTTTCTGGTTTATAAATTGAGAGTGAGGCATGTTGGGATGGCTTAACCCTTGAACTCCTCAGTGGAGATAAAAAAGCAGTGCAAAAGGAGAATATAGAATGAGGAGAGCCTGTCTTCCCTTACTCGTCATCGCTTGATTATAAAATGAGACTAATGTTATTTCCTTTATATTTCCAAGTTGTAAATGTTTTCGTATGAAAGAAAGATGCTTCACAGGAAAACAAATAAAGACACATCCTGCCAGAAGACTTTATAATCAAAGGCTATGAGTCTGTTAAGACTATGCATATGCTTAATTTTTGTGCTGTGGCATCCAACAGCAGTCCATCTCTGCTCACCAAAACATATGCTTAACTTCAGCTCTGAGCCTTAATCTGATTGAACTCAATGGGTTTTAAGCACACACTTATCTTTAGACTTTAGGAGCTTTGCTAATACTGATGAACTTAAACATCTGCTTTCTGTCACTTTGCTTTTCACCTCTGCATGGTCCCACTGCCTTCAGGACTGAGACTCCATTTTTCAGCATGTGCTTAACCACGCAGACATGAACAGAAAAGATGTATCAGATCAAGTGCATGCACAAAGGTGTGCAGAGCTGGGGCTGAAAGGTAAATATAACATGTCAAAGGAATGCTACAATAAGTGTGGAAAAGATATATTGAACATCTTACACAGTTATTTATGTCTTGGGAGATGTGTGTGTGAGTGCATTGATGAATGGCTTTGTTTGCATAAGAAAAATACTTATATGCATATACTTGCATATACTTATTATCTTCCCCCGTCTGCATTACCCTTTTGATGTTTTAAACATACTATTTTGGTTTGCAAAAGTGCATTTGGAAGCTCTCAGCCCTACCACATCTTTAGTTACCACTAACCTTTCCTCTTTCAGGACCTCCATACACCACCTTGTTTCTAATGGGATATGCCACTTTGTTACACTGATTTAATTGCTGACATGGTGCTGTCTGAGCTAAGCAGTTGTTTTTCAGCAGGAAAATTGTTTTTCCATGACATTTTGCTTGAACACTTCCTCATAAAACTAGGCCTTGTTAAATAGCTGCTATATTCTAGATGGGAATGGATTTCAGCGAGGGATGCAATGGCATTGGAATGTGTGCATACAATGGTCTAGTTCTCAAGAAATGTGAGAGGCCAATGTACTGGTAGGACTTCTGTATCTAATTCAGAAGATCCATCTATTCTCTCCCCCTAAAACTACATTCTGCCTTCATGGAAAACATTATAAAAGTTTGTTTTTTGGATCCTTTGCTGAAATGTATCCAAAACACTGGAAAATCTAAGACTGGAAGTATGAGCTGGATACCCATCATCTTTTGTATTGGACATAGTAGCTTCTACCACTCCTAATGCTTAGAGGCACATCAGAACAGCAAAATGGACAGAGTAGAGAGCAGCAGTATTACCACTATTTGAAAGATTTTGTGAAGTCTTTAGGGTATACAGAGGTATATCACCAGAGCGAAGTCACATTGCACTAAATTCCACATATAAATCTGGAGCTGCTTCATGTGACTTCAGTGGGATTAGAATTAGGGTTTTGTTATAAATTGTGGCAACAACTTAGAGCTTTAGTCAAGGACCAGACCCTATTGTGCTGAGAGCTGGATGAAACCCAGCACGGAGACTCTTCAAAGAGAACACCAAACCCCCCAGTTTACAGTAGCAGGATTCCAGCTCTCAAAGTCATCCTAAAGAGCAGAATTTAGCTTAGCCCATGTTCAAAAAGTTGCACAGTCTTCATACATTTACCTGATAATCTTGCAATGGAATGTATTTAGCCATTCTGCTGACAGCTGTACTCATTTTATTGGCTAATGGCTAAAAGAAATCAGGTTTTCTTTTTAATAGCACAGCAGTCCTTCTCTGCTTAATCTCCTTCTTCAGCTTCAAACTGAAAGCTAATCAGATTGCAGATCCCACCGGGCATACTCTGTGTTTTTTTAATACATTAGGAAACCTCTATCACTATCACTGGAAAACTTAAAAAACCATTTAAAAACAAAAAAGAGGAATAAATGAAAATGTTATGAACCTGGAAATGTTAATTAAGTCATTTTCAAAGAAAAGGCTTTTGATTCAGAATAAAATGCCATGTCACTTATTAAGAGTTAACATTTTTCCCCCTAAAAAAGGTTCAACAACGAATTCAGAATCATTAACAAATTTAAGCAATATAAATGGATGCTGTGAAGTTCTGCTGTAAACTGCTACAGACAAGTTAAGTGGCACATAAAGGCCCAGTATAATGTTTGTATTCATTTCCCTGTGTCAGGATATCACCTTTGATCTTTTACAAGCTTATATGCCCCTCATGGACAATACAAGAGAATAATACAACCTCATCATCATCATCATCATTTTTCTCCTGCTTAGAGATGCGCTTGAACCAAAACTCCAGACCAACTCCTGAACTGTTAACATTTACAAAGCCCAAAGCTTGATTTGGATTTAAATTTTACTGCTGGCTTGAGTTACATATAATGATCCACAGCACCCTTTGGATCCAAGATTTGATGAAGATACATGGAGGATCTTGATTTTACTCACTGGTCAACATTTCATGTTTAGAAAAAAATAAGCTGATGCTGAAACCTTATTAAAGGGAAGAAAATGATGACGATGGACAGAAACCACCAAACGCCAGTTCCTACAGAGCAATGGTTCCAGCAGCAGGTAACTCAAGAAACCTTCCATACCTATGTATCTGTGCCACGCCATCACTTCCCTCTCCATGGAGCAAGGTTAGTGACAGCAGCTTTTGCTATGTCTGTATGTCTATGTCTAACTGACCACAACCAGTACAGTATCTCTCCTTTTTGGGGCTTCCAGGGTGAAAGCTGTGGGGTGCAGGCAAAGCTCCATACCCTGCACCTGGAGGCAGATCATGAAAAATTAAAGTTGTTACCATTTGTTCCTTAAATACCAAAAAGCTGTTATTTAGGCTTCTGGGGCTTAAAAAACCAAATGAACTTATCTCATTTGAACTAAATGAAGCACCTTAACAGAGGGTTCTTCTTCTGTTTTCTTTGATTCTTCCCACCACTACACACATGTACTTTTGCACACCACACCCTTCCCTGGCAGTACAGATCAGAAAGCCACACAGACAACCAATGTTTTGAGCAAGCTGCTCTAGTGGAAGGTGTCCCTGACCATGGCGGTGGTTGGAACTGGATGAGCTCTAAGATCCCTTGCAACCCGAACTACTCCGGGATTCTATGATTCAGCAATCCTGGGCGAAAGCCTCCTGATCAATGAGGTGCCACATCCTAATCCGAGTCTTGGAAACACTCTGGAAAATGAGCTCCTTGTTCAGATAAATAGAATAAAATAAAATAAGGACCAGAAAACCAATCATTTCAGAATCAGTAAACAGAACTGCAGCATCAGAATAATTTACTTTGTGGGACATTCTCAGAGTGTTAACCAGAGCATTTTCCCCTTCCATAGCCCTGCACTGCTGTGATCAGGACACTGTTATGACCTACAGAAGAGAGGAACTGCTCTCTGTGATACTTCATTCTTTTTGGTTAGCTTGGGGTAGTAATGAACAAGTCACAGCCAAGTGAATTAATCTCTCTGGCTCTCCAGAAATGAAACTTCATGTACAGCAATTTAGTCTTCATTGCTTTTACACTGTGCCCTTTCAATAAGATTCTTCATAAAAAAGTAAAATTAAATTAAAACCAGTGGAAAGTGTGTTTTAACCACTCCAAAAATGCTCGTAGATTTTCCATTAGACACACACACGTTTCAACAGCAGGTAAAATTAGGTATCTGTGGTAAGCATCTTGCACATCATTTAGACTTACCAAAACAGATACTGCATGTTAAATTAACCTCACCAGCTGGCTCTTCATTGCTTATTTGGGGCCCAGGCATGATCGTAGCAAACTTTTTTTTATTGCAATGCAATCAGGAGCAGTGGGAAAGAATCTTAGCATGAGGACACAACCAGTTAGTATAACTAGACCCACAGTAACTCAATCAGTTGACCAGATTTGAGGTGGTACAAAAAGCCAGAGAGGAAATTTGAAGACCTGCTGCATGGCAGAAACCCTTTGGACTTTTGCTTCATATGCCCTACCTATTGCTGATATTTCTATGATTTATGGGTTTTATTATTTAAATTATAATTCTGGTATTTCTTGGAAAATTTAACTGCTTTCCACTCAACAGATCATTCAAGCCACCACTCATCTCTAAAGCACATGAATTATCCCATGCCTATTAAGCACACACGAAATTCCAGTTGCTTGGAAGTTATGTTGATTTAAACCCTGGTGAGCACTGAATAGGAAATGTATATTTTAATAGTTACTTAGATCAATTAACCCTCATTAAACCAGTTGGTGTTTCATCAACATAAAACAAATATAATAAATATCTCCAGAGCCCAGCTGTATTCTGAGTACATGCCAATTAATTTGAAACGTGGTATTAGCGGTTTACCAATGATGGTATAAACATGTATCTATTACATCATTGTTAATCTCTGTAAATATGTTTTTAATAACCTCATGGTATTTAGTCAGCATACAATAACTCTCTCATTAAGCTTAAATTAAATGCATGGTTAAGCATATTAAAAACACTTAATTTTAAACGTTGCCAACATTCTTCATATTAGGTTTCAATGTGGCTGCGGTTTCTTGGGATTCATAGAATAGAATCATAGAATCATAGAACGGTTTGGGTTGGAAGGGACCTTCAAAGCTCATCCAGTTCCAACCCCCTGCAATGAGCAGGGACATCTTTCACTAGATCAGGTTGCTCAGAACCATATCCAGCCTGGCCTTGAATGTCTCCTGGGATGGATCATCCACCACTCCCTGGGCAACCTGTGCCAGTGTTTTAGGTGGAATTGCAGGTGGCTGCCCAAGTTTGTCAAAATCCTTGGCCCTGTGGCTTTCTTCTGTATGTCCATTAAGAGTCTGATCTACCGTTTTAGAAATACAGAGCCACTCAATCCATGTAGTGTTAAAGCCCAGACTGGATGAGGCTTTGAGAAACCTGGTCTAGTGGAAGGTGTCCCTGCCTATGGCAGGGGATTTGACCTGGATGAGCTTAAATGTCCCTTCCAATCCAAACCAGTCTGTGTTTCTATGTAAAAGAGACAATGATTTATTTATGGGCAAGAACGCTCATGTGCCAAAGCAAACAGAAAACTTTGAGCAGATAAACTGTTTTCCAAAAAATAAAACAGAGGCTCTAATAATAAAAAAGGAAAAAAAAAAAAAAAGGAAAAAGCCCTCTCCTGGAATAACAATGAAGAGAATGTTGCTGTACATGATTTTTCAGTTATGGATAGCTGGAGACATTAATATACCTGCCTATGGGTTGTGCATTGCTGTTCCCAGCTCTGCAGGAAGGGATGTGATTTACAGCCCCCTGTGATGTCCCACTGCCCCAGCTCACCGCCTGTCTCACCGGCTCCAGTGGGAGCCAGGAGTGCGCCATGGCAAGGCGGGCGCAGGTAGATGTGGCCTGGGATTTGTGGGGTTTGTGTACCCAGCAAGCCAATAGCTGGGAAGAGAGAGCAATAGCTGAAGCTTTTACTGCTCTTTAAGTTTCCTCATCGATTCCCTCGGTAACTGATTATATCACAGAAGTTATATAAAAACCACATTAAACACCAACTAAATCAAGACTTTTCAGGACTTTTTTTGAAAGCAATGAAATTCAGGACAAACACTATGCTATGCATGGAGATCACCACCTGGAGAACAGAGCTCTTCATTTCACACCCTGTCTTGCCAAATGGAACTGGAATGAAGTCGTGTGTTTCATTCATTTTATTATTTCCTGTGCTATTTATATTGGCATTTAGAAAACATACAGCAGAAAACTCAAATTTACAGCAATACTCTGCACTCCTGGATACCCATCCATGGAATGATCTCCAAAGGCTTTACGGACGTGCCTGCACTTAAGCCTTATATTCTGTACTGGGCGGTTCATAATAATGTATGTAAGAATTAACAGCACCAGAACTATTATCAAGGGGACTCCAATAGGTGCAGAAACTGAGGGACAGGAAACTCAAGAAACATTATGTTGCCTGGAGAAGCTGTGGCTGCCCCATCCCTCGTAGTACTCAAGGCCAGGTTGGATGGGGCTTGGAGCAACCTGCTCTAGTGGAAGGTGTACCTGCCTGTGGCAGGGGGATGGAACTGGATGAATTTCAAGGTCCTTTCCAACTCAAACCATTCTAGGATTCTATGATTAGAAAAGCTCTGAAATTCTGCTGCTGCTTCCAACCAACACCAGCAGAAGATGCCTCCTCCTCATCTCCACAAATCAGTCCCTGTAAAAGATTACTGTATATATTTTCATGACTGGGAAAAGTGGAGTCTGTAGATTTGGGATTTCTGTGTCCATGCTTTCCTCATGAGACCATCCTCCATGCCAGACAAGGTGGATGTCAATGGACTCCTCCTGCTGAACAGATCACCACAACTCATCAGGCTGCACGTGTGGCATGTGCTGGACATTCCAATTGGGTATTCTTTCCTTACATGTTTAATAGAAGACTTCTGAAGGTATTATGAAGCTAAAGGGATTTATCTTGCTGAATTTCTTACCCACGGCCTCTATTTGCTTTTCAGTTGTATGGCTTTGAATTTGAATTTCCTGATTTCCTAGTACTACACCTTTTCTTCACCTAAGTTTCATTATAAATACCATGTACACCTCAGTCCAACTTAATCCAGTTTGATATTCTAGTTCTTCTGAGCCCGTTGATTCATGACTCTTTCAACCAGCAAATACACAGTATCTTTAAGCAGGATGAGTAAGCCAATGGAATGATGGATGGACAGGCAGACAGCTAGATAAGATCCACTTGAGATATGGGGCTTCTACTGAAATTCTTATTAGGATCAGTTAATTCTGGCAATTTTGAAGCCGTTCAGGCAACACAGATTAAGGTTTAAGTTAATTATTGTACTATTTGCCTTCTGCTATTGTGAAAAAATATCAGAGGAGGAAGAAGGAAAGAAAATCAGGAATGTACAGTCAAAATAGAAATGAGCAACACTGTAAAAACAAGAAGAGGGAGTGAAAAGGAGAATTAAGTTAGGGCAACAGTTAACATCTCTATATAGCATCCTTGCTTGTAACAATTAGACCTCAGATATTTTTTAGAAAGTTAGAAAAAAATTCCTTCTAGAAAAGGTTGCAATAGAATTAAAATAGGATCCTCTCTAGAGATAAAAATTACTTAGATTAAGAAGAGTATTATGGAATGAAACAAATGCTGTGAAAGTGGTGAATAACTAGGAGGGTTTGTGGATGCGTACATTTGGAAGGGTTTTGCACCTCCTCAGCTCACGTTACAGACAATGCAGAGAAATCCCCATCTTTGCATTTGGAAGTTCCCTCCTCAGGGAAGCCATTGTGCTCTGAGAAGGAAGAAAGATGAGTTTTAGTACCAGCTTGTGTCCAAGGCAGGCAGAAGCTAGACTTTGAGCTTGGGATGCTTCCAGCATGGTGGAAGTCCTCTGTAGCACACATTACCCTTCCAGAATGAAGGCAAGCATCCTGTGCCATCTTTGGCCTTGAATTGGAATCAAATAGTTTGTTGTGGTAGTAGATTTGGCAAGTCCCTCTAAAATCCTCCTGCACAATGTGTCTTTCAGTACCTGAAAGGGACAGACTTGTTTCCAGAAACAGGATCAACTCACCAGTCTGGTGGGGAAAGGAAATGTCAGCAGCATTCACACTTCCATATATATTATTTTTGTAAATCTGAGGTGCAAATTGTTTGTAGAATCTCAATTACACCCCCTATAATATTGTCATTTGCAATCAGCTCACTATGAAAACAGGGCTTCCAAAGGGTAAGAAAATCATTTGAACTTCTGATCTGCGATGGATTTGAATATTCAGATAAGGTCAGTGGTCAGAGCAGGGGTGACAGCCGCGGTCAATAGATAGGTTCAGTGAGACAAAATCTTTTTGTCTATGTGGGAATAGCCTGAAGAAGAGAGGTTCTCAAGAGGGATCGGGGAGATTAAATTTAGCTGCATCACCATTTTACTTCCAGGATGCTTAAGGCATGATGGAAGCCTTTGGTGTGACCACCACACCAGTGTGCTGATCCTGCTGACAGTGTCACGCTGGTGCCACCAGGTCAGGTGTTCTGCTTCACTGTGAATATGAGGCCGATGGAGAGCGATGTCTTGTTTTGGCTTCCTGCTGATAGACTCTTGACAGGCTACAGGAAGACTTGAACAAAGCTGACCAGAACAAAAATGACAAGTGGTGCTAATGTCCTCAATTCCTGGGTTCTCAATGTGACATCTCTTCAAAGAGCCTGATAATTAGAAAATGCTGAGGCCTTGGCTTCTGACAACCAGGGTCTATATGTCACGGCTGAGCACCCAAAAATAGGGCACCCAGAACTACTAATAGTATTTTAACATCATGGCTTTCCTTTCAACATCAGTGAGGAATCTGTCTCCTAATTAACTATAAACCAGAACACTGCTTGAAATTCCCTGGTAAGCATGAGCAGCACTGTTAAGATCACACTTAAGAAGCTAAGGATGATTAACCTTTGCCTAGGTTATAAAATGGCCCATTTAAGAACTGTTGCTACTGAATATATCACCTTGATATCAATTGGATTATTGAGTGAGAATTTATACATGATGTTTGGTATGATGATATATGTATGGTTACAAACTGTTTATGAGAAGTGGAAAAGCCGATAAAAGATTAATGCAGATTTAAATAGATTTTTTTTTCTCTTTACTTTCTTCTGTGTTAATTCATGCATATGCAAGGCAGCTTTTGTGTGCTTTAGAAAGGTGCCACCTTTCCAGTTGTACTAGAAAGACATCCTGCTGATGTTATCAATCAAATAACACTGGGACACAAGCGGTGACATTTAGTTTTTATCTGCATTTCTTTGTTTTTATGAGCTCAGAATAAACTTTCCCAAAAGCTACTGAGAACAGGTTTGCAGCCTAAATTCAACTCCCTCCACAGGCATCTATTAAAGACAGGATCCCTAATTTTCTGAATCACAGCTTCAGCCTGTAAACACCTTTATTTCAGTGCAATTTGTACCCATAAATATTTACCTGTCATAGGCTTTAGGTTACAGCATAATCTGGGCTAGATCTGCCATTTCAGTGGACTGGGAGCTTAATCCTGTCACTAACCTGGACGAACTGGTGCTGCATGGACTGCACTTGTGTCTCCTCACAATCTTTCTCTCCGGTTTGTTTCTTGGAGGGGAGGGAACAGCCTTCTATTTTGTGTTTGCTCCTGGGGCTGTATTTCATAACAGAACTAATTCCTCCTAGTAAAGCAAACAACGAAACAGGATAATGATGGCACTGTGAGAGTTCCAGTTCTCCCAGAGTTCCGGAAAGCATCTGAAAGGGGAGATTTTGGTTCAGACCCATCTCTGCTAATATGTACAGTCTTAAAACCTAAAGACAAGACAGTTTTCTTTCAAATTTACAACAGCCTGTGTTTAAAAACCTGACAAAACCAAAATGGGCTCTCCATAAACTATAGTGGCACAATTCGTGCAGCTGTAATGTAAGTTGTGTCAGCATTTCCATTATACTGTACACCACTATTTTTCAGGGGTTTAGATCTTGGCTATAAAAATCCACCTGGGGCTGAGAGTTGGAAAGTTGGAATTTCAGCAGGGGAATGAGTTTTTTCAACTAAATTTGAAAAATAAATTCCATTCTAAGCGCAGACAGCCCCGAAGAGCTCTGCTTGAGGATGCTGCTCTTTTCCACAGTTTCACTACTACTTCCCTGATTTCATCACTGTTTTCACCACCTGTTCTAGAGATTAATACCTAGATTCATTCTGGCTGGAATCCCATCCACCTCTGTAGCTTCTCATCTAAAATTATCCCCATTTTACTTATATAAATTGTATTTTCATGCTTTTTTTTTTTTGGCTTGTCCCTACTTTTATGCAGAGATACCCATAAGGTGAAGAGAGTGAATATTGTTGTGGCACAGACAACTGTATCATAGAATCATACAATCATAGATGGCTTGGGTTGAATCATCCAGCTCCAACCCCTGCCGCAGGCAGGGACACCTTCCACTAGAGCAGCTTGCTCCAAGCCCCTGTGTCCAACCTGGCCTTGAACACTGCCAGACACGGGGCAGCCACAGCTTCTCTGTGCACCCTGTGCCAGCACCTCAGCGCCCTCACAGGGAAGAACTTCTTCCTTAGATCTATGTACCTGGAGGCTGTGCAGGATGTGACCCAACCACCACAAGGTTCAGGGAATGCAGAGCAGAAGCTTTCAGGAAAAATAACCAACTCTGGTAATGGATGGGGAAAGGGCTGGTTGAAATCTGGTTGTTGAGCTCCTATCACTAACACACTATCACAGCAGACATGCAAAGCTATCAGCGGCCCTTCTTCTCTGGAAGGAATTCACTCTGGATTTGTTGTTATTTTCCTAAATGATCTATGGAAAGTATTTCAAGCCAAGAACCACATAACCATAGAATTACAGTATAGTTTGGGTTGGATGCAGCCTTCAAAGCTCATCTAGTCCAATTCCCCTGCAATGAGCGGGGACATCTTCAACTAGATAACCATCATGGAGTATGTATCATGCAATATCTATTTTCCTTCCACACTGCAAGAGTTACCAGAAGTCTAAAATTAGGAAAACAAGGAATAGAAAATAGGGATGAAGAAAACTCCAATTTACTGATACTTTCAGGCAATATAATACCCAGCTTGTGTTATATTTTTGCCACTAATTTTGCTTAGAGACTGTGAAACTGCTGTAACTACAAATACAGGGCAGTACTTGTTGCTTTAAGTTCCAGGGGGCTGGTTAAGATGAAAGACATTAGAAAAACTAAAATCAAGGTTCACAAATAACAAGCTATGGAATTTGATTATTAGGTTTTTTCTATTGTAATGATGCCCCCCTTCCCCAGTGCTTGGTCAGAGATGTATGGAAGGAAATGCAATGTAAACACATAGAAGAAAAAGTCCCTTTTGATAAAAAAGCCCACGTGTTTCACATCCAATTACACTTAGTGACTATTTATAAAGTAGTAATTCGTAGTGTCATATCCAAACAGCCTCTTGGCAGAGCCGTGGCCTTGATGACTTACTAGGTTTCTAATTCCCACTCTTCACTTTAAGAACAACTAACACAGTACAGTTTCTTCCTTCCATTAGATTAATATTTGTGCTTGATTTTGGAACTACCAGCTTTAGGATATTTCATTTAGATAAAGGATCTAAATCTATTTTTCCCTTCAGCAGGCTTCAATAACTCCTACCAGTGCTGCAGGTGTAGAAGTGAAGGATTGCTCCTTGGAAGTTCTGCTGCCGAGGCCTCCACTGAGCCCTGGCACAATTAAATGTGCTGTGCAAGGTCAGGATTTTGTCTTAAAGGCTGGAAGAGACGAGTCAGCAGAAACTCTTCCAGGCTGTGATAGCCGTGGAGAGCAGCAAGTGAAGTGTTCAGAATAATGAGCTCCTCAAGCCCCATGATACTTTATGTCTGATTCATCAGACAGTCAAAATGCAGATCCACAGCCAAGGAACACATTTGTTTTGGAAGGGATCTACTTATAACCAGAGAAAAGATTAGTCTCCTGTCTCACCACAGACCTTCGGTGAGCATCCTCAGGCTGCCCTCTGAATATGGCAACCTAACTGGGGTTGGAGTTCATGTGATTTCTTCCCAAATCATTTAGGTTTTCTGTACTTCTGTCCAGAAGGCTCTTGTGTCCCTCAGGATCCCTGGTGTCACCCTGGATTTATATAAAAACCTACTTCAAAGCTGGTCTAAGTAGGAATTCACTCCATTCTCTGCCTCCTCTTCCTGCAATACCTTTTACTCCCACCTTGTCTTTTAAGAAGGCACACCACCTGTAACCAAATGAAATCTACTCCTGAAAAGCCCTAAGATGTGCCTATCTTCCACCTTGAATTTCTGCATAAGTCCACAAAGTATGTAAATGAACTCTCTTCCTTCCTCTCCAGGCTGCTGTCTATATAGATTTTCAAGCACCATAGCTGTATTCCATACAGCTGCATCTCCGTTCAATTGGAACGGATGGGAAAACCTTTTCAATTAATGGATTTCACTGTGTTGGAGGCTTACAGTGGAATAAGCATGCATTTCTGTTACTACAACAAAGCATAAGCCAGAATTTACATGGAAGGTTGATGGAAAAGCATTTAGATGATGGGAGAGGAGAAAGTTGGCCTGGACAGAATGGCAGTGGGGTGTGAAAGTGATAAATAGCAGGGATAGCGCAGGTAACATGGGCAGGTTATTACTGATAGCAGAGGGAGGCAGCAGAGAAGAAAAGAATTGGAGTTTTTACTGGATCCCAGCTGTCCTGAAGAATCTTTATACACAGGGCTGGAATGCAGGTTCTTCCTATGGTTGAGAAGGAGGAGTGGAGACAATGCTGTAGGAAGTAAATCTGGGCAAGAAATGGGGAGAAAAGGGCTGTATGGAGAGCTAGAAGTCAGATCACCTGATGGAGTGAGAAAGCAGAGGAAGAAAATCAGGCAGGAGGGCAAGGGCAGAGCTCAGTGGGGCTGGTCTCGCCTGAAACTGCTCCTACAGCCTTGTGTTTATAACCAGGACAACAGCAGGAACCCCCTGCTGTTTGTAACACTCCAGATAATTCAGTGCCTTGTTGAAGAACTTCACTTTCCTACTCTCCCTGAGACCATCACACTAATGGGGTCAGAATGGTAACATGCCCCTTTGCCACAACAGCCTGTTTTATACAGAGGGCCTCCTGCCTGAAAGCATGCCATTGCCATTGTAGAAGCAGACAACAGCGACTGCTTGTGCCATAGCAACCCATGCAAGAGCAGGTAAGGTGGGCTACACTAGTTGAAAAGTGCCAGGAGACATTAGGAAAGTCATAGCCTTGCAAACAGCCCTCTTTCTCATGATAGCAGATGGCAAGAGGTCATGGTAAAATGCTTCCCTTGCCCTCTGCACTGCACATGTCTATTGGACCTCACCTGAAAAAAAACCCTAACCTGAACAACTCTGAGAGCACCAGCCAACCTTAGTACATTTAGAAGTTCTCTGTCAGGCGAAATAGCACATGAATGAAGGGGAGCAGTGCTAACAGCCAGGCACTTCAGCAAAGATGTCTTTCCTAAAGCTAAAAAGCCATTATTTTCACCAACTGAGCATTTCAGAGTAAGCAACTTAGTCATCATCTTGCACCATTTTTCTGTTCATATGTTGCTCATCAATGTAATGTGTGTACACAAAAATGTAATTGTTACTCCTAATTTCTATTACCTATCATCAGCTAATCACTCTTGGTCAGCCAACCTGAGGAGGACTTGAGGGTGTTATTTCATGTAAAGCTCCCCATGACCAAAGTTTGGTTTGGGGTAGCTGATAAACTAATAGGGCCAAAAGATGTTCAGTCTTTGCAAACTTCCTGGAGAGCACATCTGAATCAACATTCTGTTTGGTGTGACCTGGGACAGAAAGTGCATGGGATAAAGCTGCATTCTGGTTATCCACCTTTGCCACAGCACACAGCCTTCACCATTGCAAAGATCCCAAAGGATCATCATTATTACTTGGAAAGAAAACCCATAAAGCCTAAATGCTGCACTACAACCAGCTGTCAGTGAGTTTCGTTCTGTGGCCATGTGCCAACCAGTAGCTACCTGAATGTAAAAGGCACCTCCAAAGGGCACTGCTGGCATTCCGAGGCTGTTCAAAATGTCTTTAAAGCAACTCTGCACCTCACACATCCGTGGTGTAAGTCAGCCAATGCTTTCTGCATTCCTTGCACTTAGGCTGCTCTGTGATCACTGTGAGATCAAGGTTGCCACTAGCAGAGCTTTAAGATGTCACTTCATTCTCCTTGGTTCTGTTTTTCTCTTTTTAAGGTGTTTCACATAAAATAAAATGTTAGCCAACATTATGTGGAAAAGCCCCAGTACTTCTTCCATCTGCTGCTGAAAGGGGTTCAACATGTGGATTACAGGCCCAGATCAGAGTCAGCCCCTCTGATTTCCGAGCTATTTTGTACTTTCACTGTCTCTTTCCTCTCCATATGCGAATACAGCCTGGTTTCCATGTTTCTCTCCTAAGGAGTATTCATTTCCAAGACGACTTACTTGTGCAGCTTGATGTTAGGCTGGGAACACTGGTTAGAAATTGCTGCTCAAGGATGCCTGTTGTTTTATAGCATTTTCTTTCCCCCTGTAACACAACTGGATGTTTGAGCCAGCGGCGGGAAAGACCGTCATCTACCGCATTTGTCACCAAGCTTGATAGATAGTATTCCCAAGCCAATGCCATAAATGCTGTTTGGAAATTGCACAGCCAGGCTGCTGCTGCTGCTGGTCTGGCCAAAAAGAATTAATTTATAATCATGAATATAAATTTCATAGATAGTATTATTGTCATTCCGCTTTTGAGTTATAGGACATATGGGGAGTGGCTTGTGGAGCAGAAGCAGTGTCACCATAATTCAGTGTAATTCCGTTGACAATCGTTCTATCTATCACACAGATATAAATCAATCAATTGCCTACATTAAAGGGACAGACCTCACCTCTCAGAAGTTGGGGGAGGGGGGCTCTAAAGTATTGCTGGTTATGCTGACTAAGCCTGGGTTTATTGAAGGTATCAGCCTGACTTCAGGAATGTATTTCCACTGTAGTCTGAATGATGCTTTCCCATGTGGCTTAAAAAAATCCCACATCACTCACTCAGGTCCATCTTCCATCTCCTCTGCTCCACATTAAATTACTGGACTTCCTAAATGAATTAAAGTTGACAAACTATGGCAAACTTACTGTCCTGACTGAAATGACAGTCATTCAGCTGGAGCCAAATATATCCAAAGGTCTCTCTGAAATGCCATGAATTAGGGAACAGATCTTTTCTATTAATGTGTCTTAGTCCCTCCCAAAGGCTGCCAGCCTCAGGGAAAAATAAAAGACAGTAGAGCCTCAGTGCCACTGAGCAAGCATGTAATGGCTTTGCCAGCACTACTGCTGGGAAGAAGAATGCAGGACCCTCAGGAAGTAATAGCTTGTACAGGAGGAAGAGCCTCTGTGACCAGTGCAAAGGCATTTTGGATAGCAGAGTTCCATAGTTAAGCAACCTATTGTTCACCATAATGAAGAAGCATGACTATTCATGAGTGTGTTACAGTGTGTGGTTTGCCAATTACCCAATCAAGGGACATGCTCATTCAGCCATGAGTGAGGGCAGTACCCATAATATTTTATTGCTAGTAAGCCTCAACTTTGCATGTTTTTATATAGACTATAGGCTGTTTAATAGCCATGCAAAGCTATGACTTTCTTGCATACATTACAAATGGGCAGAAGAGGATAAATCCTACTGCAAGCTGCCCATGGAAACCCTCCCTTTATAACTGAAAAAATGGAGCTGTGCAATATTGTGTCTCTTGGAGTTGTTTGAATGGGTCATGCGTGCAAGGTACCTCATCTGGTGTGTGAAAATGTTGAAAAGCTCTGCAGGAGGTGGTGTCATGGAGTCCTCTGCAGGACCAAGACCTTTAGGTTGAAATAAAGATGTCTTTTTTAAAAAAGTCAGGAAGGAAAATGATGGTTTGAAATGTCCAGAAAAATAAACAGTCATCCAAAATGATATCGTCCAAGATGAGAATAAGATGCTTTTGGCAGAAGGGGATTTAAATACATTCCTATAGTTTAGTAATATTTCAGATACTGATATCCTCAGAGGCAGGGTCACTGTATGAAAACTGATTTAATCAGAATATCCTCAGAGACAGAGTCACTCTATGAAAGCGGCTTTTGCTCTGAATCAGAACCAGGGAGACATCTGTGTTCTACCCAGTGCTCCATGACCAGGTGTACACGAGAAGAGGACATATTCCCAGGCTGAACCTGGATCAACTAACTTCCAAGCTTGGAGCTGTTACAGTGTGAGGTTCTGCTTTGTATCCTCTCCAGTCCATATATTCATGGTTCACCAGTAGCTTTACACATGAAATTGAAGTGCTGACTATTTATTTATACTCTGGGATTTATACTCTGGTGTATGCTTGTTCGCGTTTGTTAATCACTTCTATGAAACATCTGTGGTTTGAGATCTGCCTTCCTCTTCAAGCACGGGGCAATTCCGATGCTTGACTTTCCTGTAATGCCAGATATTTCCTGCTCCTTCACAGAGTGGAACCATTCAACGGTGTCAACTATTTTTTGACTTTGATAAAAATGTATTGAGAGTCAAGATCATCTCTTAATAGTTCACATTTCTATTTAATAACCTGCTGCAATGTCAAAAGATACAAGCATCATATTGAAGTTCCAAGAAGTATTATGCACTGCCATCCTATCTATTGATGCACATCAGACATGTCCATGTTATTCCATATTCTTTCCATTCCAAAGAAAGGCTAAAGGAGGCAGAGGGTGCAGATCTTGTTAGGTACAGCCTCTGACACCATCACTATCAATTGTCTTTTGCTAGCACTGATCATCACCTCAATTATCTGGTGTCCAGCCTACCTGATAGGTTTTTGCAAACTATAACTCTTCTGTCGATGAACATGGAATAATGACAGCCAGAGGCAGATGGACAGAATACAAAAGAGATACACCTGCAAGTATCATACACATTCACATGGACACAAACGTCACCCATGTCCCTAAATTAATCCAAAGCTGCAACAACTCAGCACATCCTGCTCTTCTCTGGAGATACAACGTTACAGAATACAAACCAGAGCCAACTGAGGTAAAAATGCCCTGAATGGGTCTCCTTCTTTTCCTCACTCTTATTGCATTCTAAAGCCTGTTAAATATAGGAAAGAACTTGGAATACAGTAGAACACAGTAGCTAAAACCCCACCTGGTAAATAACATTTAGCAACTCATTCACAAACCATTATTGCATGTTTAAATAACAGGAAAAGAAAACTGGGTTTGTAAAACTGTATTTGGCACAATTTTAATTTAAAGGGATAATTTTTATAGTTCCAATGCCACAAACTTGAGCCAAGGAGTGAAAACATTCAACAAGAACTTGTAGGAAGCGTGCTGCCGCTGCAGCTGTAAATTCTTACCCATGCAATATTCCCCACAACAGGGGAAAATGGATTTTAGTTGATATTAATTGAAGTTTTGCCAGTATAAGGTTCATGAGGTTAATTTGAAAAGAATACATTCCCAATATATTTATAGCATTTAAATAAATAGGGATTATACTTCACACATCAATAACAGCTGTTAACTAATATTTTTATTCTATGTAAATTCTATCCATTCATCTCTGTTGTATAACAAATGACCATAATTATGGTGCTTCATTGGTAGGAAGGTCATTGGTAATCTTGTAATTTCTCATTGGTGTAAAAAGAGAAAACAGGAATGTTTGTGATGAATGTATTCAACCTTTTGCATAGTTTAGTGCCTGGGACTCGGCATTAAAATGCAGCAAGAAATTAAGTTCTTCACTTACACAGCATTTTTAATCTAGTGCTGGTGATTTGGTATAACTAAGGCATTTACAATGCTTTCTCAGGGGACTTTTTCCTGTATATTTTGTATCTTCTTCCTTAGAAACTAATCAGGTTCAAGCATTCAGAACATTTCTCCCCTCCCCAGAAGCCCCACCGGAGCCAGACTTAACAAGCTCACAACAACCAGCAGCTCCAGCCTTTTCTTTTTAACTTGCACTCCATATATTTGGGATAACTGGAAAACAATCAAATAGATGTTTCAAAATCAAGTTGTAAAGAATGCTTGAATAAAAGTGAGATTGCTGATTAGTAGTCAAAAAACCAGATTGCTGAATAGCAGCTGTCTTTGAATTGAGATTACTGAGACTTGTAGATCTTTTTCCTACTTGTGTCTTAATTTCATACAGAGATTTGCTTCTTACTTCCCAAAAGGGAAGAATCCCAGTGTTTCTTAGAGGATTCAGAGTATATTTATTTCTTAGAGGACTCAGAATGTATTTAGGAAGATGCATTTCCCTTCTTTAATATAGCTAATGCGATTCCTATACGAAAACCTGTAAAACTTATTAAAATATACAATATATTGTCTAATTCAAACACAAGCTTTCATAGTTCTTGTTGTATAAACACATATTCTGCTTTCCAGTGGAATACAGAATAATTGTATGGCCTTTATATACAGGAAATTAAGATGGTATATTGATTGCTAATTCATAGAGAGAATAACATAAGAAGGAACAGTGCTCTATGCCTGGAGTATTGCAAACACTGCCTGTGGAAAGGTCCTCAGAAACAGGGATTCATGCAAGGGGAATTCTTTTTAATGAAGCTTGATTTAATCCTATTATTCTAATAAAGTGTAATCAATTGACGCAGAAAATCCGAAGGTCTAGTTCAGCTGCCGGGTAGAGTTTGGTTGTTTCTAACGGAGTGGATACAATGAATGGAGAAGGAAGTTAATAAGCTTTTGGTCCGCTAATCCACACTTCCTGGAGCGAGTTTGAGGTTTGAAGGAGGGCAATTTGGAAGCTGTCTTAGCATAAATCTAAAGCAAGTCTGTGGCTGTCTAGGGGGAGCAAGCCCCTCAGCATTCACCAAGACACGCTTCAAGGAGATTCTACTCTTAATCCAATTTACTCAGCCGAGTAAGTCCCACTGCTTCAGCTTGCCAACAAATTAAAATCCAGCTTCATAAAAACACCTTGAATTTGGAAGGTATTGGCTGGCCTGCTAGACTTGAAACTTCATTTATTCTGGCTAACTTCTCAATTATCTTCCCAGCAGTGGAGATGTGTAAAAGTGCAAAAATCAATAGGATTCTATTCCCTTTCTATTGGAAAGGGAAAAATTAATGAGATAGGACACTCTCTTAATCAGAAATAAATGTTTTAATTCAGATAATGACATAGTTTTCCCTCGCTGAAGGATGACAAATGCTGGGCTGCACCCCCAGCAGAAGCAGTTTCAATTTTATTGTAAATATAAAAGGTATTGATCGGTGAGATGCACAAACCCTATTGCTTACAAAAGCCATTCAGGGGGACTGGGAAAACTATTAAGCACTGGGTCAGAAATCAATAAACAACACTGAAATGTAGCAGAGGTCGCCCTAAGGCTTCATGGCATCTTAGAAAGCCAAGTGGCAGAAATAGTGACAGAAATGTCTCTTGTGGAGCAATGTTAGGGATGAAGGGGTCATGCATTTAATCTCTTCAGAGCTTTGACAGGTCTGTGGAACAGAACTAATGTAGTCTTTCCTCGCTGCCTTTGATTTAAATACATGCTGATTCATCCGACAGCTGAGTGCAATGATTTTTTTGGGTGGTACAAATATATTGGCTCAGAAAATATTGGAGCAGTATTTTGGTCCAGTTCTGCTGTGTTAATGGGGGTTTAATTGGAGCTTTGTTTACCCTCTTTTGAAAGATGCGAATATAAGAGCACAAATAAGCCTCTGAAATCAGGATCTTCCAGTGTGCAACTTTAAAGATAAATTCAAAGCTTACATTTAAAGAGGTGAGATTTAGAGATAAAAATAAAAAAAAAAAAAACAAGTATTTTTGCACCATAAAAGTTATCCAACATGACATAATTTGGAACACTAGAGTAAGCAGCTAATTTTTTCCTTTCTTCTTAAAAGATGCTTTCATTATCAAAGGTTACTTCCTGCGCCAAAAATCGCTTACCATCACTGAACAAATCACAATCACCCCAAGTACTTGCTCTCTGGTGGTCTTCAGTTTGAAAGTGCCATATCTGATCACAACCTGAATCTCCTAAATCACCCTGAGGACCACGCTTAGCGTGCACCGCTACTGCTCTGTAAATACACAGCAGAAACCACCTGGAATGAAGAGAGACCAGCACAAGCCGTGTCTGTTCACTGAGGTGGGAGCTGATTTTTCATGGAAGACACTGATTTGAAAGGCTTAACCAGAGCATTGAAACTTTTAACATCATCATTCCACAGCAGAGTCAGAGCCTGCAGAAAATAAACCCGAGTGACTGTACCTTCTGCTCCGGGAAATGCAGGTTCCCCCCTGACATGGATATGATTATAAGATTGGTTAGGGTCAGGTTACCCATCAGTAGGTGAAGTGTTCAGGTGCTGAGGATTTCAGTTTCATCTCACCTCAGATATTATGTCAGCTCCGTGTCATTTTCATCACTGGGAATGATTTGAGGGCTTGCTGTGTCCCCTGTTATTGCGGTCACTTGACCCCAGATGTAACTTCTGTTTAATACCAGCGTTTTAACAAAGCCTCAGAGTAGCACACACACAACGAGCCAGCACTTGACCTTTCCCTGCCTGGAAGATGCCAATTGGCTCTGGCCTTGGGTTCCGCTACCCCCTCCATTTGCAACAAATGAATGTTAAAGCTTCAATGAATTGACTCACATTAGAAGTTATATTTTTTTCATTGCCACAAGCGCTTCAGAATTGAATCCCCTTTGGTCTTCTGTCCTGAAGTAATGGTGGTTTTCCTGTTGCATTTGCTTTGGAAGCATAGATAGGGGTTTGTTCTTAAAAACAATATTCCACTCTGCCATGTGCTAATTTTAAGCACATGGTAGTAAGGGAGGACATGTAAAGAGCAAAGTGACTTTGCTCTTGAAAAAGAATCACGTTATATTTCTTAATGAAACTGTTTCCTCTCCTTTATTAAGCAAACCTCAATAAATCTGGAAAGTAAGTAGAAAAAGCTATTTCAAACCATTCAGAAGTATATGTTACTTTTAGTCACAGGATAGCTGTGATACAGTGTCCTAACCTATGCAAATGCATTGCTCTCACGCAGCAATTCATTCAGCACAGCTCGTGGCATATAAGAAAGTTACTAGAGCGGCTTCCTGAGGTCTGGCCAGTGCCAGTGAGGAACACGGGCTTTTTGCATTCATTCTTACTCTGACTTTGAAAACTGCTCAAGCCAACAGCAGTTTTGGGTATGCTCCTCAGAGCTCCTGGTTTTTTAAGTACCCCTTCTCGTGCTGGACAAGCCACTGTGGTCAACATCTAGATGCTATTAAAAGGCTGTTATGCTTTACCAGCATTTTTCCATGCCTTCTGGGTTACAAGAGTAAAGTAAATGTTTATGAATGAGGCAATACAGGGAGAGTGGAAGCAGGTTTGTTAGCATCATGCCAAATAGTAAAATTTGGCTGAGCCTGATTTTCAAAGGTGCAATATTCAGGATCCTTTGAAAATCAGGTGTCTGAACCTGCATTCAGGAGTAGTTTTCCCCGGAGGTTTCATCCAGCTGCAAGCTCCAACACTGCTCTGCAATGCAAACTGAGGTGCCATAGGTGAATTCCATGATCCAAAATTAAATGCCAGTATAGGTACAGCCTCACACTACTTTGCCAACAGCCAACACACAGGGACCAAAGACTCCACAGATGTTCAGCTCTACAGTTCTCTACTTATATTAGTGGGAAGAAGTCTCTAAAACAGTATGTGTTGAGGTGGAGAGGGCTTTTTTGGTGAAGCAGATACCATTACACAGGGAAGATCACAAGGCCTGTATGACCCACCCCAGCCAGACTATTTCCCAGCAGTCCTCACTGGCTAGGAACAAGCTCAGCCATCTGAGATGAAGGCCCATAACAAATGTTCTCATCTCTGTTACCTTCCTAAAAAGTGCTGAATTAAATTAAAGTAATTATCTTTAAAATTAAAACACAGAATGCAGCGCACTCTCTTCTGAAAAGGAAGGCACAGGATAGCACAATCAGTCATTCAGTTCAGCAAGCAGTCTGGCCTTCCCTGCTTTACCCTAATGACTACCCTGGGTCTCTCCATAATCCATCTTCATATCCCTATTATGCCAGGCCCACCAAGCTTTCATATACGAAATTTTTACAAATAATGGTTTAAAAATATGGCAGTTTTAGCAGGACAAAAGCAATTTCCCAAAAATTCACATTTCCAAGCACTGACTCCAGATACAAAGTTTTTTGAAACACACTAAATGCTGCATGACCAAGGCAAAATCATGAGGGCTGGAAGTGCTGCAGTTGCTAATGCTCCTTGGGAGATTTCTGGGCTGGAAGCATCCAGTGTAACACATCCCTTATTTCCTTAGGCTGACTTCTAATGAAAATTGCTGGTAAAGGGAAAGAGAGAGGGCCAGTGACTCCTGGTCATCACTGAGATCCTTCAAAAGGCATTGAAAAATGCCACATTTTTGACAACATTTATAATATTGACAGTTTTTCATTAAATACACTATACTGTTTGTTTTGAAGTGATCGCCTTATTAAAGCAATGTTTTATGACAAAAAACAAATGTGACTGGGGCGATTTCTTCCATTATTCACACCATTGAGTTTATCCTGAGTCAAAAGAGAAAGCAGAGCAAAGAGCCAAACATCTCCCACCTGACACTGTCTAGTGAATCATAGAATCATAGGGTCTTGGAATGGCTTGGGTTGGAAGGGACCTTCCAGCTCATATATAGGCCCGGATACCTTCCACTAGAGCAGCTTGCTCCAAGCCCCTGTGTCCAACCTGGCCTTGAACACTGCCAGACACGGGGCAGCCACAGCTTCTCTGGGCACCCCCTGACAGCGCCTCAGCACCCTCACAGGGAACAGCTTCTGCCTAAGAGCTCATCTCAGTCTTCCCTCTGGCAGGTTAAAGCCATTCCCCTTGGCCTGTCCCTACATGCCCTTGGCCAAAGCCCCTCTCCAGGTTTCCTGTATCCCCTTTAGGCACTGGAGCTGCTCTAAGGTCTTCCCTTAGGGAGCCTTCTCTTCCCAGGCTGAACCAGCCCAGCTCTCTCAGCCTGACTCCATAGGAAAGCATCATCACCTGCGTCCCAAGATAAGATGAGGCGTTGCACAATCCCTCAGCAGTATCAGACCAGACCCCTTGAAACTGAAGTGCGTCAACTAGCCCACCTCAGCGTGAGAATTCCTGACCCACACTTTTTCTTTGCTTTTTAGTTTATCCAGCATGGGAGGAAGCTCTGAGTAATGGATTTTAATGGCATAAAGAAGCAGCTGAGCATTTCCTCTTCAGGTATGTCTTGTACAACCCACCATATGCTATAAGTGCCCAGAGAGGAGACTGGGGAAGAGCTTGGAAAAGAAAGAATAAGCAGAATTCTCTTGTTACATGAAAGATGACAAACCTGACACCACGCATCTCCTGTTCCTCTTTTAGGACCTTTGCGTTTCAGATGGTGACCCAAAGACAAAGAATTTCTCCTGCTAAATAAAATCCTGATCAATGCATTTAATAGCTATCCTGAGTACAAATATATCTTCACATTTATTTAATAGAGAAACCAACTGGAGGTTATTTTGCTATTCTTATCTTTTATAGAATAGACAACACTTAAATCAATAACCATTAATTAGAATAATGCGGCAGGGGGAGTGTGTGTAGAACAATACAGGGCACTCAATAAGCTCCTGCTAAACTCAATGGCCAAACACCTATTTCCAACTGAGCCAGGAAAGCCAGGTTATACAGAAGAAATACTGGCTATTTCCTTGAAAATCCTTTAAGAAAATGTGCAGCTTTGACTCCAGACCTCTCCCCTTCCTGGCAATGTTCTCATGCTTCCCCCAGCCCACCCTTGCCACACTGCAGTCCAACCTTATTTACGGCACTAGTGATAAAAGTTTCTTTAAATGTAATGAGATTAAATGTGCCCTTCTCTTGCATTAAATGAGGAATTTTAACAGTGTATTCTGGAAGAAGGACAAATTTAAGCATGAGCTTAGACTTTAATAATTTGCTGAATTAGCACTTAAATCTTTCATCTGCTTTCAGCCTTTAAGGGCTGTACTTTGACTGCAACAGTTTCACTGAAAAAAACCCAATCATCAATAGTTTAAACAATACCAGAAGCAGGAGTGTAGATTAATTTGTAGTCTTTGGTCTATTCTTTGACACTTTAACATTGTGCTTCCCTTAGAATTAGGAATAGCACTCATCTAAAGAGTCATTTATACTTGCTCTCTTTTCTATAAGCATTGTCAATTATTTAACTTTGAAAAGCTAACAATTATAAAGCACTTACTGATATCTTTAAGATTTCAAAATGCAACTTAACTCCTGGTTTTGATTCACTCTATTACATTAACTATGTTTCATCCATTAACACAATGCAGCCTCTGCTGTGCTGTAACATGGCAACCTTTTAGTAAAGTGAAGAACACTGCTGAGCTGACTTGGGAGACACCACCGGGTGGGACATTGAGGGAAAGTAAGACCTTCCTACTAAAACAATTTACGGTGTAGATGTTGATTTTCTTGGCTGAAATCTGCTGGATAGAACCCTCCAAGCATTTCTGCTCAGTAGTGGGGATGTCCTGGGGGTGAAACCCCTTTTCAGAGACCCTGGTTGTGGCACAACTGGAGCGATGGCAGCTACTTCCCAGCTATGTCAGCCCACCTGTACTGCAGCAAAGCATGTGGCTCTCTGCATCATTCCTCATTCCATAGTGCTGCACCCCAGCACTCTGCAGTGCTTTTGATTTGATTTTAACAACCGAAATTCCTGGCCATCCCTTAACAAAAAAAATCCCGATTTTTTTTAATTTATATTGTAGAAGTTGAAGGCAAGGGTCAGACACCTTAAAGGATAATGCTGTGCGGTAAGCCAAACAGACCAGCCCACGCCTGACCATGTCTGCAGATGGGAGACTTTCTGTCTATAAAAGAAGCTACAGTGAACACTGTGCGTTTGGGTGCCCTTGACATTTATAATTTACAAGAGGATGATTATGAGCAACAATATCCACATTCACTTTAAGACCGAAATAGTAAATGTCACTTTGCGCTATCCCTACCTGGATGTGATGCCAGCAGACATCTGAGAAATTGCAAGGATCCTGGAGATAAATCAACCTACAACTCCATATTCAGTTTGACCCTGCTCTGTTGGGACATGGCAACCCCCCAGAAAGGCAAGATGTCTTTCCTAAAATAAATGGGTTTCTAGTACTGTGAATGTGCCCATTAATTTCAAATAAGATGTTGGGTACATAAAGTTTTTGGAGTTCTAGGATAATATTTCCCTACTTATATACAGCATGGAGAGAGAGATTAGATAGAAAAAGGATTTTCCACACTAGCCGACTGAAGGCAATTGCAGCAACATGTGGAACATAAATAGAATAGCTTGGAAATATGTTTTCCCTGTGTAGAAAATTACTAATGGAAAAAAAAATTCATTTATACTGTTTGTCCTGAAAATATTTCAAGATAAAGGTTTCAAATGGTTCCCTGTGTTCTGAAACCAGATTAAAATTAATGATTCCATTATTTGCTTTTTTCTCCCCTTTGATACGGAAAAGAACAGTGTGCTTAGAAACAAATGAATTCTTTTGAAGCAAGGATCCTGGAGCATGGAAGATGGACGCCCAGAAAAAGATCATCTAAAGCTTTGCTTCCACTTTTTCTCCTAAATGACATAAACCAGAAGGTTCCCCCACAGTAAAGAAGTTCCAAGAGAAAATACCAAAAGACCTGGTTCCGGTGCTCATATAGCCCCAGTCACAGTCGTTTCTGTGGCTCTATAAAAATATGGTCACTTTATATGCAGTGTATATATGCATGAGTATATATCATATATATATACTATAAATGTACTGTAGATGTTTCTATACATATATACATACATATATATAGTGTGTGTATATACATAAGAGTTGGGGCTTGGAACAACCTCCTCTACTGGAAGGTGCCCCTTGCCCATGGCAGGGGGCTGGAAGTGGATCAGTTTTCAGATCCTTTCTAACCCAAACCATTCTATAG
>CM029923.1:65028313-65257786 GCA_017639245.1 Myiopsitta monachus
CTCTGCAGTTCCAAGCCAAACAAGTCCTGGAGAGAGGCAGCATTAGTACGGTGCATCCCAGGTAAACCGCTTGGCTGGAGGTTCAGGGAAGCCTCAGGAATTTGCTGTGAAGCACAGGGCTTCAGCTGCCTCCGCTATGCCAGTCTGAAGACTCAGGCACGCTTTGGGGGTATCAGATTTTACCAGGAGTTTTCAGGGCTCTGAGCATCTCTGCTGCTGCTGTACTGCAGCCTGACAGCTTTCCTGACAGCGCTCAGTATTTAGAAGCAGCAATACCATCACATGGGGGAAAGGCTTGGGACGCACCAACATGTGTGCTCTTAGCAAGCCAGGCATGCAAACACAGCATGGGAAAGGCCAGCGAGGGGCTCTATCGGGGTCTCTACAGGTGAAGCATCACTAACCAAGCACCCACATCATGACGTGTAGCAGGACAAAAGAAATAAACACATTCCAAAACTCAAGAGTGGTGCAAACAGGAGGGGTCCGGTCACCGGCCTGGTTCATGCCCAGAATAACCTATTCAAAGAGAGTCCTGCACTCCAGAGGGTTAAAGACTCATTAATTGCATACCTCCTACTGTTAACACTCTCAGCCGCTCCTTGAACACTGCGAGGTCTGGGGTGGGCAGGGAGGGGGTGTAGAAAGGGAGAAGATAGAGAGACGCAGTCAAAGTTAGTAAAAAAACCTAGAACTGTGAAAACTAGTCATGGAAAGCACAAGTCAACAAATCACAGTGTTTCAAATACAGTCAAAACCCAAGAGAGGCAAAAGGTTGGGATGAGGATGACTATGCACTAGGTGGAAAAAGAAATCCCTGCGGAAAGTCTGGCAAGAGGAGGGAGGAGCAGGAGAGAAAAGGGGGCATCAGGCACTGGGGAGCAGTTGAGCTGCATGGTTTGAGATCTCCTCTCCTCCTGCCCGTCACAGCATCTCCACCTCCTACCATCAAGAAGACATCCTTCTGCCAAGCTGCACCCAGGGGAGCATCATCTTCTGCAGCACAGGGGCTGCCTCCCACCAGCATCTGCTCCAAGGAGGATTTCAAGGTCACCCCAAGGAGGCTCTGCTGCCTCCTGGATCCTTGGATGAGGAGGGGAGATCAGAAGGGGCTCAGGGTGTTCAGGAGGAAGACCAGCAGCACAGGAAGCGCACACACCACACCGTGTCTCTTGAGTGTGCCATCTGCAGAGCCACATAGGTGACCCAAGTGCTCAGTCTCAGCCTGGTTACAAGAAGGGCTGTGGACACACTTTGGTTGGTGGAGAAAGATGTCATGTTCAGGTGAGACCTTTGGTGCCCAAGGTCACCAGACTGGTCAGGGGAGACAGCAGCGCTCCTGGCAAAACTCCTGCAGGGCTTGCCAGCTCCGGCTCCTCCCGAGCTGGAGGACAATTTCCATCAATCCCCCCGGGCAAGAGGCAGGAGCAGCTGCCTCCCGTGGACGGAGGCTCAGACACACACCGCATTCCAAGCACCACCTGCATTTCAGCATGATAAGGTGTTATTTCCTTGGACAGGTCACATCAAGTTCGTGCAGTCATCCCTGCTTCGCACCACTTACCATGCCAGATCAGCTGCAGAAGACCAGGATGAGATTGCTTTGGTTTTTAAATAGAAAAGACAAGAGAAAGCAATTTGGTGGCTCCAGCCCACCACCTCAGGCCGAGTACCCCAGTCCACCTTTCTTTTCCTCTCCCTTACATTTTCTCCAAAGCTCACTGCTAAATCCAAGAGAACTTCCAAACCAGACACAAACCAGTTGCTAAACAAAGGGCAACTGAGAGGAAAGATCAATTTCTGAGATTAATCCTGCAACTGCTTTGAGTTACAGCACTGCCTGGCCATGGTTTAGGCTGTTGGCAGCAGAGCTCACACCACAAAAGCTGACCTTTAAGGATTTCCCTGCTCAGAACAAGATTATTTCCAAGTTTCAAAACCACTCCTGTTATTAACTGCTCTGTCAAGTGTTGACAAATACTCTCTCAAAGGAAAAAACAGCCCGAAGGATCTGCTAGAAATCGGCTTTCTCTGCCACACGCCAGCAACACCCAGTGTTAGGCTCGCTGGAGCTCTGCCCACACTCTGCACCAGCACTTTCCTCCCCTCCTGCTGAGCACTGGTTGCAAGCTGTGTTTGCCAAACTGTATTTTAAGATTGATCAGTTGAGGTTTTCCAAGATAAGGATACCAGGGGAAAGTCTATTCAGTATAAATCATACTTACGGCAAGATAATAAAGCCTCTTTTGATTAGACGCTGCCATTTGAATATGGGGTCTTTACCATGGGACACAACCCCAGCATGAGCTAGAGACAGATACCAGCACAGCTTGTTCCCAGGGTTGATTATTTCCTATGAATTCATGGATCCCTGGTAATTAAATCAACACCAGGAACAGCAGGGACAGATATGTTAGTATGGAAGCCACAAAGAAACAGGAATTAAACATAATGCGTGGCTCAGACACATTGATCACAGGCTGAGATTCTCTTCCAGCCAACCCTACACACAGGCCATGCCTGAACACTTCCCACCCCGGTGAGCTGGGCTGGGTCACGCTGTCTCATGACCACTCGCCCTGGGGGAGCAGGAGAAATGGAGCTTATCCCACTTCACCCAGATCCTGTTCCAGCTGCAGTGATGCTTGGGCCCAGCTCTGCAGCTGGGGCTGCGTGGGAGGACCTGCACTTGGGTTGCTTTGGGCCCCTGGGCTCTTCTTCCTCTGAAGAAAAGATGCTGCTGGAGCACACCCTGCTTCAGAGGAACCACATGGACAGAGCAGACGGAAAGTCCTGTGAAGTGACTTTACCTACTGAAGCAGCCCCATAAGTTCAACATCTAAGTGGAAAGCAGTAAGGAGTAGTGTCCCTCAAGGGTCCGTAATGGGACCAATGCAGTTTAGTATCTTCATCAATGGCATGGACAGTGGGACTGAGAGCACATCAGCCAGGCTGCAGGTGACACCAAGCTGAGTGGTGCAGTTAATACACTAGAGGGAAGGAACACCTTCCACAGGACCAGGACAGGCTGGAGGAGTGGGCCCCTTTTGAAGCCCATGGCCCCTCTGAAGTCCAAAGGCCAAGTGCAAGGGTTGGGGCAATCCCCAGTCCCAGCACAGACTGGGGGATGATGGATGGATGGATGGATGGATGGATGGATGGATGGATGGATGGATGGATGGATGGATGAAGACCAGCCTTGCAGAGAAGGACCTGGAGATGCTGGTGGGTGACGAACTGGACATGAGCTGGCAATGTGCAGTTGCAGTCCAGAACCCCCCCATGTGCTGCGTTGCATCCCTAGAGCGTGAGCAGCAGGTCGAGGGAAGGGATTCTCCCCTTCTACTGCACTATCATGAGACCACCCTGGGGGTCCCTTTTCTCATGAGGGAGAAGTTGCTGCAACCAACCTGCAGCTGTCCAGCTCTGGGTTTCATGCAGACCCTCCTCTCAAAAGGAAAACATGTCCACCAGGCACAGGGCTTCAGAGCTCTCCTCTACTGCTCTGCTTCAGGACTGTAGCACCCACTGCATAGGCCAAAAGCCATGAAACAGAAAAGAGTCTCCTCACTCTTTCCTCTGACTAGCCGCTGGGAGCGGCCTCAAAGGCACCTACAAACATCTCCCTGCTCCCCCTGCAGTGCCAACCACAAGTCCTTGTGCCCTCTTCTGCATCTGAGTTCATGGCCATCATCTCCCCCCTCTTCCAATCAAAACCTCACAGGCACAGGGCTTGCTCCAACCCAGAGCCAGCTGGCTCCTGAGGCGCAGCCAGAGCTTGGTCCTTGGGACAAGCACGTCAGAAATCCAGACCTCGGGACGAAGCAGCTTCCCCATCATCCAGCAAGCTGGGACAACCAAAACCTGCTTTTTGCCTCCCACTCGCAGTACATGTAATCCTGCAGGAAGGTCCAGCAGGCCCAGGGCTGGTGTCCCTGTGCTGGCAGCTGAACAAGGAATCAAGGTGGTTTACATGCACTGTGCGCTCTGATCGGCTGTTTCAGTTGTGCGAGGTTAGTAGTCATTACTGCTGCTCTACTCTAAGTTAGAAGCATGCCTCTCGAGCACTTGTAGTGCCAGGGTGACAACCCTTGGAAAGCACCAGCAAGGTGACAGAGCTCAGCGCCACAACCTCGCTCTAGCTAAAAGAATGGCAGCGTACTACAGAGATCAGGTGTAAAGCACGTTGAGAGGCACCGAGTTTAAGCACTTCCAGATTAGGATTCCAAATCCTAGGCACCACACACAATTCTGTGCAACACTCATGCATCTTTCGCTCAAAGGCATTGGGATCTCCACCTCTCTACTGGATGGGAATGCATCCCAAAGCTTCCTTGTTATGATCACTGGCAGGGCTCAGACTTGGACAAAGGGGGCAATCGCAGGATTTACAGATGCTGTGGCAAGCTGGGAGCGAAGGAGGGCAAGGCATCACCACAGGGGCACACCAGGAGGCGCTTCTCAGCCCCAGTGAGACAAAGCCAGCCATTCCCCTGGCTCTCAGGGCCCCCAGGAGCAAGCAAGGAGCTGAGGGAACAGACCTCCAGCTCTCACCAGCACAAAGCCTCTCTGGTTTGCATTTCCAGAGGATGCAATGGCTTCCACTCCTGGAGGAGTTTGTTCAGTGACAGTTAACTGGCACCCACTGGAGGAGGAACATGAGCCGAGCAATAGCATTTTGGCACAGGACCCGCTCACCAGAGCGGCTGGATGGGGGCAGAACTGCTCCGCAGCAGCCGCTTGCCTATAAATTTAGAGTGATCATTACTCAGGAAACTTAAGACCTTTCCCCCCTTACTGATGAAGCAATCTACCTACAAAGCTATGAAAGAGAGAGGAGCTCAAGCAATGCAGCACTAACTGCTCTCAAAGCCCTCACCCAATTTGTCTGTGGATGTGATAATATCGGCTGGAAGGGAGGAGTCCAGATCTGCATCCAAGATGCCCAGTGGGTCGAGTTGTGCTACATGATGCCCTCGAATCTATGAAATGAGCCAGGAATGGAAAGGAGAACAGGTACCAAGAGGGAGAGGGGAAAGGGAGAAAAACAAAAGAGGGGAGGGGTAAAAAGTTAAATTACATTAGAACAAATTTGCAGAGTAATTCTCACCAACGTTTGAAGAAACAGTTACTGGCGCATCATCAAAATTTACACAACTAATGCCAAGAGGATCAAGCTTTGCAATGTGATGACCCCTGACCTGGAAGCAACAACACAGATTAGTCATTAACACATGTTAATTGCAGAAACATTCCTTAAAATAAAACCAAAACGCATGCAGTTTCCCTCTACATTTCCTGCAAAGCCACCCCAACTTCCGGCTGCAGCTAAAGCCTGGAGAAGTTTGCTTTACTTTCAACGGCAGCACATAGGTGTGAGTACCACCAGCTCCAAGGACCGCTCTGCTTTGGCTGAAGCCATGGGGAAGGCAATATCCTCCACAGCAGAGACCTTCCAGAACTGAGGTCCAAGGGTCCCCCACCACTTTTCCTGTGCCCAACCTGAGCACCTCCTCTCTACAGATGCAGTAACTCCACACCAATGGTTTCTTCCTGAGCACCACAGCAACTGCAGAGTCCATTTTCCAGATTCTGGCAGATCTAGGTGCTCTCTTGCCAACACAGAGGAAACCAGCATTGCCACCAGCAGCAGTAGCTTCAGAAAGGCGCCTGAAGCACATGTGCCTGTCTGTGCTACTAGAGGCCAGCAGCCCACAGCATCCTTTTGGAGAGAGGACCCTACAGCAGGACCAGGAGCGCTCTTCTGGGAAGTGGCAGGTGCGGAAAGACCAAATTGCTCTGGCAGCAGAGGGCCTCGATGGCTCCTGGTGGCAGCAGCCAGGCCAGGAGTCACCACCTGGGTCTGAATTCACATCGGGTGCCACAGAGGTGATGAGTTGTTTTGCTTTTCCTTTCACAAGAGAAAGCACCCACAGATGGATCTCAGCGCATCCCGCTGGGCAAACTCCATTTATCTCGGCAGCAGCCCTCGCCGGTTGGCATGCCACAGCTTATTTCTTGACAGCTCCTGCTCCGGAAGCTTCAGGAAACACAACTTCCGTGGTGCTGGTTGCGGTGCTGCCCTCATGCTGTGGGAGCGATGCTTCCAGCCATCAACCCTGTTGCCATTTACAATAAGCACTTGCATACAAGGAGATTACTAAACCTCCAGTACAAACCACGCATACTGATCTTACTTTCTTTACCACAGAGGCATTCCTATGCAGAGTATCCCAGAGGGTTTTAGGAAAGGATTTTTGTGGGTTTACCAGCCAGAGCCTGAAACCAGCCACCGGCATTCAGGCAAACTGCTAAGAACGCACTGATCCCCTGCCCTGCTCCCTGCAGGGCCAGATGACCACGTGCCCCTGAGCACTGCTGGCCACAAGGGAAGATCTTCTAGGCCAGCTTTGTCTGAGAACTGTTTGCTTGTCTGTCTTGCAACAAAGCATGGGGCTGGCCCATCATCTTGCAGTAGGCAGGACACATGCTCAGTGCATTGTTTCCCATGGCCAGGATGCTCTCACCAGGACCAGGAGGGCACTTTACCCAGCAAAGAGCTTTGAGCTCGGGACACTCAGTGGCTCTGAGGTCGACTCAGCAGTTTGCAGGTGCGCAACAAATCCTCAGACTGGTGTGACGGCAAAGAGAAGGTCTTTTCCCCCTAGGAGCCATGCTGGTTGTTGTTATCCACAAGCAATGCAGGCCTCTTAGCCCCCAACCCAAAACAAGACCCAGCAGACACCGGCAGGAAGCATCATGCTTGCAGGCTCTGACCCTGACTGGGGACTTCAACCACACGCACAGCTGACAGAGAAGCAGTCCAGGAAACTACAGGACAGGGCTGAAGACAATTTCTTAGTCGAGATGCTGGAGAGCCCGACCAGGGGAGCGGCAATGCTGCACTTGTTGACCTCTCTAATAAGTTCTTCTGCATTAGTGAGCAAAACAGGGTAGCACAGGCTGCAGCGATCCTAGCCTGGTGGAACTCTCAATCTTGAGGGTATAGGACAGGTAAAGGCAGGACCCTAAACCTTAGGAAGGCTGTTTCAGGTGCTAGTGCATGGGATCCCTTAGGACACTGCCCTCAGAGGCAAAGGGGTGAATGAGAGTGACATAGTTCTTGGTGTGCAAGAGCTCCCAGTCCTGACATGCAAGAAGTTGGCCAGGGAAGGCAGGAGGCCAGCAAGTGAAGTCAAGACCTCTGAGCCAAACTAAAACCCAACAGAAGATGCACAGGCAGTGGAGGCAGCAATACACATCTTGGGCAGATTACAGGGATATGGCCTGAGAGGGCAGGGACTGGCTCAGGGAAACCAAGGAGCAGCTGGAGCTGAACTTGGCTAAGGGCATGAAGAGTAACAGGAAGGGTTTCCTCAGGTACACTGGACAACAGAGGAAGAAAAAGAAACTGCACCCTCCAATGACCCAAACAGGAGACCTGGCTACAGCCAGCACAGGGGAGGATGGATTCAGCTCATCCAATTAAGAAGTAATTGCCTGCTGTTTTAAGTACATTCCCCCTCACAGGTCGCACTTCCTCCTGCCCTCCTACTCTTTCATACCATCATACACTGCACTGAACTTCCCCACTGCACCACTGGGGCTGCCACAGTGACACCGGGGTAGGAAGGGAGCTGCATTTCTCAATGAAGAGAGCTTAGAAAAATGCACCCAAGAGCAATCACATCCCAGTGCTGCCACTCAAGAGACTGAGGAAGTGATGGGAATGCAGAAATGGTTACAGGTTTTGTGTTCAAATTGCTGACTTGGAGCTGCTGCTTCTAGTTGTTTGAACTCGGCATCTGCTCGCTAATTCCACCAGTGAGAGCTGCGTGGCCTCTAGAAACACGTCACCAGGATCCACCTGAGCTGGTGCGAGCTGGCGGGCTCACCTCCCATGGAACCAGTCACAAGGGAAGACGCAGGTTGCCACAAACAGGTCCCTCCCTATGGAAAAGCAGGCAGTGTCCCAGCACTGACGTCAGCTCCTCAGCTCCAGAGGCAGGCAGGGCATGGGCACCTTCAATCCAGAGAGCAGGGCCAAGCCTGGGCAGACCTCTGCACTGGTCCAGTGCTGCAGTTCTTGCCTTAACCTGCGGCCCTGTGCGCTGGATTTCCTCGCATCTCAGCAGGAGCAGGACCTGCAGCAGGTGCTTCTTGGCAGGAACAAGTCACTCCTCCACAGCACCTGCGTTTGTTCACTTCTTGTCGAAGCCCCAGTGAAAGATCCCACACTTGATAAACGGGAGCGTAACCAGAGGTGAAAGGATCACGCTTTTAAATGAAGAAATACATTTAAATGTTCTCTCGAGTTAAAATACGTGCTGGCCATCCCTAGCCGGAAGATGTTTCCTTCCTGCTTGAAACTTGTGTCTCCCAAAAGGCTGACTTCAGCAGCATCAGTCCGAGTTGCAGCCCAGCAGCACCACAGCTCTCCTCCAGGTTGCAAATCACAAGGAGATGTTTCCTGAGCTTTTATTTTAGGATCTCAGAAGTTCTTTCAGCCACACAGGGGAAGCAGGATGGGTGTCCCACACCACTGCTGAGCATGGCAGGAGCCCATAGCACAGGAGCATCATTTCAGAAGCCAGCAAACCACCAAGACCACCCCTTCCCTGCATCCTAGTTGCGCTGTTTGGGTGACAATAGCTTTAATCTTCCTATTGTCCAGCAAAGCCCCAGCTAAGCTTCTGTCCAGACGAACCAGCAACTCCTCTTAAAAACCAGGCAGCCCAGCAGGCATCCAGCAGCAGGCCAAACACATGCATCATCTGCACTAACCCAGACCACCTCTGCCACTGCATGCCCTATATACAGGGCAGGCTCCTCCTCACACAGCCTCCTTACCTGATAAGCCCTGATGAGAGACTGTACTGCAAGATGGTCCTCCACCAGTTTATCTACGTTGGGCTGTGCTTGCCCCAGGAACTGGGCCTGGGTCAGCGTGGAAAGGCTGGTACTGAGTGGAGGGGGCTTTGGTAAGCAGTGCCTGGAGCAGCTCCAGCATTGGCGTTGCGAAAGAAGATGTCCCATGACTAGGAAAAGAGAAAGGAGAGAGGAGACAGAGTCATTATCCGCGACCCAAACCCCCCCTCACTCAGGGTTACCGGGGCCTCAGCTCTATTGTCAAAGCAGGAAGTAATGTCCCCAGGAACAGAGCTGCCTCCTCCCTGCGCTCCAGCTCACACAGCCACTGCTGAAGGCATCCACTACCTTCAACAAGAAAGCATCAAAGCTCTCCTGCCATTCTACTGACACCATTATCCTTCCTCCCATCCCTCTGGGTTATTGCTTTTGGCAGAAGACCATCCCCAGAGCCCTCCTCCCTCGGCAGGAGCACTTGGGACAGGACATGGTGACACCCTTCGCCCACCTTGGCTCCTGAAACTGTTACTCAGAGCAACAACCCCAGCCTGGCTCCAGGCTCTCGTTTCCTGCTTGCCAGGAGAGTGCCTCCTGAACACCCACAGTACTTTCTGAAATGCTTTTGCCCTGTAATCAAATACATCTCTTCCTCTTTTTCATGGTCTAAATGGCCCAAGACCCAGCATAAGCCACTGTCCAGCCCTTAACCAGAAGCCTGAAGAGCCCAAGCCAAACCCAAGCTGACCTGTCTACTGGGAGAGGCAGCAGCAGACCTGGAGAAGAGGAGACCAGCAGAGCGAAGTCCAAGCCACATCCTCCTGTCATGCTCTCACCCCTGCCACTGACTGATCCCAAGGGACAAGGGCAAGGCAAGCAGCATTCATGTCACAGCATATACCTGAGACTGCAGCTACAGCAAACAGATCCTGTCGGGTTCCATGCTGGTTTCAGCCCAGGGTGCCTCCTCCAATCTCAGCACCCTGCATGCCACAAACCTCATGTGTAGAGAGCACCAAACCAACCTCAGTGATGGTGCTGGAGTGGGGCCAGAGAAGGGCACCGGAGCGGTGCGGTGCAGGGCCTAGAGCACAGTGAGATGAGGAACGGCTGAGAGACTGGGGGGGTTCAGATGGAGAAGGCTCAGGGGGGACCTGATCACTGCCTACAACTGCCTGAGAGGAGGATGGAGCCAGGAGAGGCTGGGCTCTGCTCCCAAGGAACAAGGGATGGGAGGAGAGGAAACGGCCTCAGCTGCCCCAGGGCAGGTTTGGATGGAGCTGAGGAACAATTCCTGCCCCAAAGGGCGCTCAGGCACTGGAACTGCCCAGGGCAGTGCTGCGGTCACCGTCCCTGCGAGTGTTCACACCCCGTGGAGCAGAGGCCTCAGTGCCACAGTCAGTGGTGGCCTTGGCAGTGCTGGGGAACGACTGTACTGGAGGAGCTGAAAGGGCTTTCCCAGCCTGGTTGATTCTGTTCTGCAATGCAGAGACAGGTGAAGCACAGCCCTGTCAACCCCACCACGTTTAAATCATGTCAAAAAGAGCCACAAGAGCAACTCCAGTGGGGGTTTGGGGCAGAAAAAGCAGCTTTTGCGCCCCTGGCAGGGGAGCAGGGACTGGAAACCTGACCTTTGCCGGAGGAACATCAGCTCTCCCCCTTCCTCCATCACATGCTCCAGGAAGCTATTCCAGCCCAGATTCACCCAGACACCTCATCACACACTTGCACAAGGTGAATATATTTAGAAACAGGTCACACTGAAGGAACAGAAATAAAATCTGGAATAATTTAGCACGGTAAATGATAAATAATGGCTCCCAAAAGGAAAGAGGGAAAAAAAAACCCAAAAAACAAAGGCAGAAAACACCCAACCCTGCTCCAATTGCTGGCTGCTAAAGGAAGGTTCATTAGGAAAGGAGCTGCTTTGGTTTTGATCCTTACTCCTGGCAAGAGCAGCCCAAGCCCCTTCCCAGTGTCACGGGTGCCCCCAAAGCCATTGGCTCCTGCAGGCAGGAGGGGCAAACATGCCAGGATGGGCTCTGTGCCCTTGAGACAGGGAGGAAAATCGGCTGGCTGCTTTGCCAGGGGGGTTAAGGCTGCTTTAATGTACTGGAAAATAAAAGACAGGCAAAAAAGAGCATGTGGGCACAGGGAGGGCACTAGCAGTGTGGGGGGACAGGGAGAGATTCAGGAGGCCTTTGTGACCTCCCCCTTCTGAAATTCAACATAAACCTCTTGGAGATGCAATTTGCTTCTGTTTTGAAAGAAAAAGCTCATTCTAAGCTCTCCAAACAAGGTGTGGCACCAGCTTAGTCAGTCCAGGCCCTTTCACTAAACGCTTTATTGCCCAACCTAATTATAGAGCATTTCAGGCCAACCCTGTGAAGGCTGTGGCCCTGATAAGCACCATGAAAACGTCAGCTCTCAAGTTGCTGGTGTGGTTTTGAATCCAGGACTATTCAGGAGCCACCCCCGGGGGTTTCTGGTGACCAGCGCAGGTGCCCTTGGAGCTCACGTACCCCTGGGAGAGCCTGACCAGCCCCAGCTGTATCACGGCCTTACTCCAGCCCTTGCCGAAGGTAGCAGCAGTAAAAAAGCTCATTGGGTTATTCCCCTCCAACCCTCTCTGTGACCACAGCAGTCCTGTAAGCGCTCCTGGGCTCTTACATATATATATATATATACACACACACTTACATATAGGGTATAATGTATGTTTTGGGTAAAGAGAGCTCAATTTCCCCTCATTTTTAGACCATCCTACAGCCACACATCCCACCACGGCCACAGCACAAGGCATTTGCCTGCCCAGCATCCCCAGCAGGATGGGAGAAAGCCGAGTTCAGACTTCAGGGTAATCTGAGCTCAGTACTGAGAGCAGAGCTCACCACGGGCTTCTCCATCAAGAGCAGCCCCAGAACAGCTCACCAAGTGAACCCAGTCCTGCACTTCGTTCATCGGTCTTGCTTCCTGGAGAAGGCTGTGCAGAAGCTGTTTCCTCAGAGCTCGGGCCAGGGCAGAGGAGTGACATTCCCCATCTGCTGCTGGGTGCCTCAAATTGGGCTCGGGCTGCTACAGGCTGGGAGGTGCACAAGAGAGACATGGCCTCTGCCTCCAGCTCAGGCTGGGTCCTGCTCCTTTCTGCTGCCATGGACTCCAGGGGACAGAAAGCGCTGACCAGACCTGCTCTGCATGGTCAGCGAACCAGGAGGCACATCCTGCTTTAGCAGCGAGAACAGGAGCAACATGCAGAACTTAAGGATGGAAGAAGAGAAGCCTGACCCAACGTCACAGCGAGTAACCTGTGCTGAGCAGGGGGTCAAGCACCTATTGATCAGCTCGTGCTCTGCACATTGCCTTGTCCATAAACATATGGACCATAACATAACCAAGGAACTTCAGTTCTCCACGGCCCTTGCTTCTGAAGACAGGTATTGAAACCCAAACAGTTCGAACTCTCAATGAGACTCCTATCAACCCCAAGTTGGGCCCATTGCAAGCACAACCGCAAAAGACACAGCCAAGGCGCTATCCCAGGCCAGGAGCTGGGGTCTGGCCTCACTGCAGCCTGTGGGCTCTTGACACTGTGTCATCAAAGCTGGGCCACACGTGTTGTGTTGTGGTCATAAACCCACTTTCAGTATCAAAATCAAACCACTGGCATATTGAAGACTGTTTGATGCACGTACCTATGGGAAAGATGTATCCCTTTCATAGAATCAACCAGGCTGGAAAAGACCTTTAAGATCCTGACGAGCAGCACGGGCTGTGCCACGCATTGCCAGCATCCAGGCCTGCACCGAGCTGGCATAGCAGGGGAAGGAAGAGGGTGTCTCCCTGTTCCCTTGGGAAGTGGTCCCAGGAGCAAGCAGCCCTCCAGCACTGATCCCTGCACCCTCGCCTGCTCCTCCCACAGGAGGATGCTCGTACTTGCTCATCAGCCTCAGAACCCAGAGTTCAGCTGAAGGCTTGAACACAGACAAACCCAGCTAAACCAGCTCACTTTAGTTTATAATCCTTCCTACTTTAAACAAGCACTCAAGTACCCCCTGCAGTTTAAACCACCAGTGTCTATACAGAGGAAGGGAATTCACTTTGCTCAGCCTACCTGGAGCTCTCACAGGTTTCCTGACAACAGCAAAGAAACCCCAGCCCTTCCCTGGCTGAAGGGCTTGCCCTCACCAGCCAAAAGCAGCATGGGGAGGAGCAGACAGTCCTTGCCGAATGCAGGGGACAGATAAGCCACAGCTGGGTCTGACCCTACACCTAACAGGATGGAGGCCAGCGCTTATCAAGGACAAGAGCACCACACTCCACTGCTGCTTCAGCGTCACGCCAGAGCAGACACAGGACCAGGGCTGGCCACAACTCTGACCCCACGACAGCAGCTCAGTGTGCCAGTGGGGACAGAGTGAGCCACAGAGAAGTGCAGAGAGGAGAACAGGGCAAGCCAGGAGCTGGGAAGGGATCTTGGTAAAGGTCACAGGAACGAGGAGGGTTACACCCAGGTGAGATGATTCATGGACAAGGCTACATCAGGAAGCAACAGCAAAGTCCATGCCAACTCAGGTATCAACCCCAACAGAAGTTGGGGACCTGGATTTGGGATCGGAATGGTTTGAGTTGGAAGCAATCTCCAAAGACCACCTGGTGAAATCCCCTGGTCCAACACCTTTTCTGACAAGCAGGATGCAAGCTTCATTTTGTTTATAAAGCAGCCCAAAGGACTCGCTTTTTACATAACTAGTGTCAGCTTCACTTCCTGGGGATGATGAGACCCCATTTCATTTTCACATGGGTTTTCCTGCTGTTACAAACCATTCCCAGCAGCACTGGAGGCAAAAATCTCATGTCAACTCCTGCACTGCTCTCTGAGCACTTACGATCACTTTAAGGGATGCTGATTTCCAGAGGTGACTAACATGTATTTGCAGTTCTTCACCATTAACATTGGACCAGGGCCCTGGGGAGGTGGTGGGAGCTCCACCCTTGGAGGTGCTCAAGCCTCCACCACACAATGGCCCGAGTGAGCTGCTTTAGCCACGAAGCTGGATGCTATGCCAGGGCAGAGGCTCCAGAGGTTCCTTGCAACAGAAATCCTCCTCCAGCTTCTTCAGCCAAGCATGCATGAGGAGTCCTATTCAGTACTGCACACACTGTCTACCTACAGACGAACTGCGGACGTTACGTGGGCTACATTAGAGAGGTGACAAGGCCAAAAGAGCTCCCAGAGGCCTGGCCTCACGACCCAAACACACTTCCCAGCCAGGTGCCCAGTTAGTCTTGATATTTACCCTCACATCTCCTCAGAGCAACGTTCAAGACCGAGCCAGGTCCATACATCAAAGAGCCGGTATAAGACAGCGGAGCCTCTTTGCCAAAAACACAACTGTGCCTGTCGCCAGGACACGACTGGTGTAACCCTCTCTACAGCACTTAGATTCATGGCTTTTAATTCAATATCCTGCCTCTGACAGATGGGGATGCACCATCTGCATGTGCTTGGGTAGATTTCAAGTCACTATTTGACAAAGGGCACAACCCAAACCAACATGCTTTGTGTTTTCCAAGTTTGTATGGCTTGGCTCAGCTACCTGTTTACCTCCAAAGAAGCATAAAGTCAACACTTTGTGAAAATCCAGCTTTGATCCTACCTTAAGACCTTTACAGCACCCACAGGCTGTGCACTTTGGATGCATGGGATCAGTGCCATCAAGAACACTCAGTGCTGATGCAGGCATTGGGGCATGAGATCCCTTACTCAGTCCTGACAGCTCATTTAACCATCATGTCCTGGTCTACAGACTTCTCACATGCTACTGAATATAGAAAATCCCTGCTCTACATCAGGACACGTATGAAACTGTCTTAAAAATCCCCTGGGTAATGCTGAGATTTAGTCACCAGAGGAACATTTTCCTTGGGAAACACTGGGGATGGGGAAAAAAACAGGTTTCAGAAACCTTCCTCCCAGCTGAGCCCGCAACTGTGGACTCGAGGCCAAAGAGCCTTCACCTCACTGGAGGAGCTTCAGTAACTCAGGTCAAGACAGACCTCTGCACATACTGCCCGTGGCCAGGTTGGCTTTACAATGTTAAGTTCAGGAGCAGTTGGTAAGGATCCCTCTGGCCACCAGACCAGTCCCCTCCCCAGGCTGCAGACCAGCCCTCTGGTGTCGTGCACAAGCTCGAAGTCAAGCTTAGCTACAGCCCATCCACCCCAACACATAACAAACATTAAACATGCCTGAAACACAAAATCAACCAGTGGAGATGTGGAGGATACACTCCCTGACTGCCCCCCCTAGAATAAATCCCCGATGAGCCATCAGAGCTGGAAGAAATGAAGCAGCAGCAGCTCATTAAAGGTGAATTCCCAGGAGAAGCCATTCCTTGTATCCACTTGCAATCCAGGATGCTGCTTGCGTTCCACAAGCCCATGACATTCCCTCTTGAACAGAGACACTCCTCTTGGCTCTTCCTCAAGGCATCACTGATGTTTCTTTCAGGCAAAGCAAGGCAGAAGGACGATCCGCAAGCATCCGGCCCTTCTGGTTGAACTCAATCCTCCTTGGGACACGTGCACTTACCTGATCCCACGACACAGAGAGAGAAGTGAAGGCAAGATCCTGGCAAGGTGGCTCCTTACCTTATGTACACTTTTGGGATTTTCCAGCCAAGCATAATACATTTCCTCCACGTAGTTTGAACTAGTCCCACTCAAAAAAGGCTCGGCAGCCACTGGTGCGCTGTAGCACCGGATCTGTTGAAACGTCCTGGGTGCTGCCAGCCTGTGTTGGGAAATTGTCTTTACAGTCTGCGAGGCCGTCAATGGCCTCAGCTTTGCCACACAAGTCCTTAAGTTAAGCATGTTTGCCCTGTTGCTTGACACACGCTCCTGTTGGGAGAGAAGGGAAAAGTAGGTTAGAAATGAGTGCAGGAGAACACAGAGCAGAGACCAACACCCCTCCTCGTCACCCCTCATCAGCCCCGAGCACAGCAAACAGAGCTTAGGTTCAGTCTTTACTTCAGATTAACCCATCCACCCCATTCCAGGGATGGGAAACACAGGTTTTGGCCAAGGCACCGGGCACGGCGGCGCTGCTCCCCCATCGCTGCTGGCACGGCCCTGGCACCCCCAGCACAACAGGGAAAAGCAGATTTGCTTGGCAGGAACCCAACACCGGCCTCAAACATGCCACTGGACATAACCATGAGCCTTTTTTGTATCAGGACCTGCATAAGGCATCCCTAATGGTGAAACGCAGACTGGATTAACAGGAAAGTTACACGTTCCCCTGTGCCTTCCTCTTTAGTTTCTAACCAACACCTACCCTTCTTCAAATGATAAATCCATAAAGTATTATCATAGAATCAGGAAAATCTTTGGGTTGAAGGGACCTTAAAGCTCATCTAGTTCCAACCGCTGCCACGGGCAGGGACACCTTCCATAGAGCAGGGTGCTCCAAGCCCCTGTGTCCAACCTGGCCTTGAGCACTGCCAGGGATGCAGCAGCCACAGCTTCTCTGGCACCCTGTGCCAGCGCCTCAGCACCCTCACAGGGAAGAGCTTCTGCCCAAGAGCTCATCTCAGTCTTCACTCAGTCAGTTTAATCCCAGCCCCTCATCAGTCTGGATGCCCAGCTCACATCTGTGGAGGCTACAGAACTGCAGTGCACGGTGGTGTGTTGCTCCAAAAGCTGCGGTGCAGGAAAGGAGCACACCATGTCATAAGCTGCTGCTTCCATCCTCAACTAACAGAGTATTAATATAGCAGTAAGCACATCAAAGGTACCCTCCTTTTCCTTTTTGGCCTTCTAAGGAAGCACTTGGGAACAAATGCTTAAACTGAAACCAGGGAAGTTCAGGTTAGATATAAAAAAGTTCTCTACTGTGAGGGTGCTGAGGCACCGGCACAGGTTGCCCACAGAAGTGATAAATGTTCCATCCCTGGCAGTGTTCAAGGCCAGGCTGGACAGAGCCTTGGACAACATGGTCTAGTGTGAGGCACTTGCCTGTGGCAGTGGATGACTTGCCTGTGGAACTGGATGATCCTAAGGTCCTTTCCAACCCAAATCATTCCATGATTCCCCCTTGTCCTATCACAGCAGTCCCTGACAAAGAAATTCTTCAATTTCTTTTATTTTTTAATTCTTCCTCTGAGAATCCTCTTTTCCTTTTTTTAAACCGGAAAATCCTCCCCATAATACTCAGATTCCAGCAGAGGGTGGACACTTTGGCCCCTCAACCTCCCACTTGCAGGGAGGTCAGACAAGTTTAAAGAGAAGCACTTGAAGGCACTGTGCTGAAAAACTCTTGTTACCAGCTGGATTTTAATGCTGAATGGCACACTTCCCTTCCCACCAAGCTGACTGGGTCTAGTGGGGTGTGCTCAAGGGCAGCCCTCACCACGCAGACAGCGTGGAAGCTTGTTCCGTTGTCCTCTCTCCTGAGCAGGTCTTGGCTTTGATTTTTGACACGTTCCTCACCCCACAGCCGCTCTGCTTGGCCAAGGCTTTCCTCCCAACAGTTTGTGTTACATGCACCAGGATACAGCTGGGAAGAAACCAGTTACAGGGAAGACTCCCTTGCAAAATAGAGGCACAGTGGTGCAAAGCACTTGGGCTGTGGGCTCCAGGACAGACCACTTCATCGCTTCTCCTTAAAAGCTCAGACCAAGAAGGCCAACACAGTTAAAAGACTGAGAAAAGGGCTCTCTCTGCTCAGAGAACCCAGAAAAGCAACCTGAAGACAGCATGAGACCTCTCAAAGGTCCCCCAGCAATGTCCACCATGCAGCCCTTGGTGTTGGTCAGCCAAGCTCATTACACACATCCAACCAACAGTCACAGCCCAAGGGAAAGCGTTAGAGCAGTATCATCTTGGGGAAGCACCGGCACTTGGAGCCAGCTCTTCTTGGAGCTGCCCTTTCCACCCAGCTCCTCCATAAGAGGCAGGAGCCGAGCTGGAGGTGACCCAACCGGCCGGTTCCATACCCCCAACCAAGTTTAATGAGCGGCAGCCCAATGTCAACGCAGCCATCGTGCATCCATCAGATTAAAGTGACGTTTCGCAGCAAACTGGGGAAAATAAACCACACTTTCATGAGCAGCGTTCCATCAGCCAGGCTGCCAGGTCTGTCTTGCAGAAGTTAGTTCTGGCTACTCAGCATAGCAGCAGCTACACCTCCAGCCTCAAAACACAAGAGTTTGGTCCAAAGAGCCCGAGGAAGACCTGGGATCACTTTAATTCACCCGAAGTGCTTTACAGAGTTACCCAAGGGAAAAAGGGAAGAGCGCTCGTGCTTTCTACCCGGCTTGCTCGCTCCTGCTCACAGTCAAACCAGAACCATAACAGGCAGGAAACAGACAGCTGGTGCAGGACAGCAAGTGTGGCAATACAGATGTTTTCCTGCCTTTCCCTCCTCAGATTAAGCTGGAAAACACACGCAGGTATTTCGCAGAGCCAACCAAACCGGGTGCCAGCGCACAGGCACTAAAGCTTTAAGACAAAAGTGCTGACGGTGGCTCCAGCTTTGGTGTCCAGTTTCAGTGCTGTGGCTCAGCAGCATCCGGGTGACCTCTCTGGAAAACAGGAGGAGATAATGCCAGGGCTTGGCCCAAAATGAGCAGAACTAGCCAGGCTTTGAGGGCTCTCATAGGAACTTTGGCATCCCAAGGAGCAGGAGTTCATGCCGCAAATCAGGGCGAGCTCAGAGCAGGGGTAGTTCTGAGGTCAATCTTGGTGCACCAAGAGCAAGGACACAGGAAACTGAGTCTGAGATAACGGAGACGGAGGTCATATGGGAGTACAAAGCCAATGCCCGGAGCTGCAGCTGAAAGGGGGTGAGAAGAGAAGCCCGAGGCCTCAACAGCAGCAGCCGGACCACAGCCCAGACTTCACCGAGAGCTCAAACAGGGACGTTCAGAACAGGTTGGTGGCTCGGACAGGCAGGAGCCGTTCAAGCAGCTTAAGGCACCAAACTTGACCACTGGCGGCAGCAGTAACCAAAACCCGCCCCCAGCACCGCTTTTATGGGGGGTTAAACTTAGATCGAATCCAGCGCTACGGAAGCGGCGCCCCCCCCCTCCCCCCCGGTGCCCGCAGCCGGAGCGCTCCGAGCCCGCAGCTCCGGGGGGAGCCGCACGTGGGGCGGCGAGGGAGGGGGCCGAGGTACCACCGCCGCGCGCGTGCACATACACGCACACAAGCGCACACGCGCGCGCACACACATGCATGCACACAAGCACACGCGCGCGCACACACATATACATACATACACACACGTACACACATACATACACAAGCACGAGCGCGCACACACACACACAGATACACGCGCGCGCACACACACATATACACACACATACACACACACATACACACACACAAGCACGCGCACACGAGCGCGCGCTCGCCAGACCCGTCCCCAACCAGCGCCCACCAATCAGCGCCGGACGCCGCCACCGGAGCTCCGCGTCCCTCGCAGCCTATGGGAGCGGCGCGAGCGGCCGAGCCGCCTCCTCATTGGCCACCCGGGCTGCCCATCCAGCGGCGATCCCGCCCCCCCCCCCGCCACAACCCCTCCCTCCCACGCCCCGCGGCGCCCGGGCGGCGGCACCAAGGACACGGCGGGGGGAGGGGGGGCGGTGGCGTCCCGCGTCCCCCGCCCCGCGCGCCCACCGCTCCTCTCCGCGCTCTGGTCCTGCCCCGGCCCCCGCCCCTGTGCCCCCCATCCCCGCCCCGCCGCCCGGCCCCGCCGCGCTCCTCACCGGCTCTCCCGCCCGTCCCCGCCGCGTCCCCGGCTCTGACAGCGGCCACAACCGCCGGCTGCCGCCCAGCGCCGCCCCGCCCCGAACTCTACGTCACCGCGTAGCCACGCCCCCCCTGCGCGACATACGCCACGCCCCCTCCTGCCCGACGTGTGGCGCGTGCGCAGTCACGTCCGCGGGCTGAGCGGGGCGGGGCCGTTGAGGCGCGGTTGCCATGGTTACCGAGCGCGGGCCTCGCAGCCGGGGTCGGGCGGTACAGCGCGGTGTGGCCGGGACCCTGCTCCGGCCGGGGGGCCCCGCTATGGCCTGCGGGCCCCTCTACAGCCTGGGGACCCCGGTATGACCTGGGGACCCCGGTATGGCCTGCGGGCCCCTCTACAGCCTGGGGACCCCGGTATGACCTGGGGACCCCGGTATGGCCTGCGGGCCCCTCTACAGCCTGGGGACCCCGGTATGGCCTGCGGGCCCCTCTACAGCCTGGGGACCCCGGTATGACCTGGGGACCCCGGTATGGCCTGCGGGCCCCTCTACAGCCTGGGGACCCCGTATGGCCTGCGGGCCCCTCTACAGCCTGGGGACCCCGGTATGGCCTGCGGGCCCCTCTACAGCCTGGGGACCCCGGTATGACCTGGGGACCCCGGTATGGCCCTGCGGGCCCCTCTACAGCCTGGGACCCCGGTATGGCCTGCGGGCCCCTCTACAGCCTGGGACCCCGGTATGGCCTGCGGGCCCCTCTACAGCCTGGGGACCCCGGTATGACCTGGGGACCCCGGTATGGCCTGCGGGCCCCTCTACAGCCTGGGGACCCCGGTATGGCCTGCGGGCCCCTCTACAGCCTGGGGACCCCGGTATGGCCTGCGGGCCCCTCTACAGCCTGGGGACCCCGGTATGGCCTGCAGGCCCCTCTGCGGCCTGGGGACCCCAGTACGACCTGTGCAGCCCGGTACAGCTTGGGAGCCCTGGTATGACCTGGGGACCCCAGTGCAGAGCAGAGACCCTCAGTATGAGCTGGGGGTCTCAGGCCAGCCCAGGGACCCTCAATATGGCCTGGGAGTCTCAGGACAGGCTGGGAACCCCCACCATGGCATGGGGGACCCCAGCATGGCCCAGGGGAACTCTGTCCTGCTGGGGCATGCCAGCACAGAGGCAGCCAGCAGGCCTCGGCAGAGAGGGGCACAGGCAGGGCCGTGCAGGAGGTGCCCATCCTGAAGCCTCTGTGTGTGCCTGGGCACCGACCCCTGGTCTGCTCGGCTTTCTGACCTGCTTTTTGTTCCTGCTTCAACGTGCAAGGGAGCGGACAAGGGTTGGATGTGGTACCTGCAGCATGAGAGAGTTGAGTTGGGAGCGGGGCCTCCTGAGGCGACCCAGCCTTGTTGGCCGTTTCCTGCTGCGTGAGTCACGCAGCACCAGCCTGGGCTGCCTGGAAGCTCAGGGTGCAGGCAGCGCGTCGGGGAAGTGAAACAGGTCCCAGGAAAACACCAAGAGCCCACAGCCATGCAAGCCCAGCCACACACATCCAGCATGGCGCAATCGCCAGTGCCCTGGATGGATGCGCTGCCAGGCGGTGCAAGGAGTGTCCCCAAAGTCACACTGTCCTCAAAGGCCATGGCCTCAAGGTAGTGCAGGTGGGCACAAAGGACCAAGGGGACAGCGGGGTCCTGACATTGGGGTGATGTGGACAGGAGGGGTGATGGAGAGAGCTCTGCCGCTGCTGTGGGCCGAGGCAGCGTAGGAGGAAGCTGTGGGGAAATGGTGGAGCTGCAGCACTTGCGCCATTGGCCCCTTCCGGGGCAGTGCAGCTTCAGCCCTGACGAGGGTGGGTGTCATCGCAGTGGGATGGGGATAGGGCTGGGGCTGGGGCAGTCCCTGCTGGGTCAGCCCAGCCACTGAGGGCTGGCACACAAGCACTGGCCCCAGACATTGACCTCAAACCGTTCTCTGCCCCACATACCAGCCCTGGAGCATCAGCCCTGCTCTCTGCTCCACACCTCAACCCCAAAGCATCCCCCCATTCTTCCATGCACGCAGCCCCATGTTCAGTCCCACAGTGCTGCTCAGGGGCAGCCCCCCAAACCTCTCAGTTTCTCTGGAGGAACTGGCAAACCCAGGCATTGCGAAAGGTGGAAATCCCGCTCTGACGGCACTTCCTTCAGAGGCTCTTGAAAACCCACCGCACCAATGCCAAGCTCAGAGAGCGTCCAAGCTACGCCACAGGCAGCACAGGCAGGAGCAGGCAGCCGGGTGCTGCAGCACTCAACAGGTACCGGCAGGTCTCTCACCAGGTTTTGCAATCAACAGTGGAGATGGCATTCGTCCCCGATTTGGACGTACTGGAGAGCAGCAGGTAAGCATGGCCGTGCTGGAGGGGACGCGGGGCATGTGATGCTGCTGTGGTGGCCCTGGCTTCACCATCTCCCTTTGCCTTTTAGCCTGAATGAGGAGGCGTTTTATGGCCCTGACTGCCTCTGCCTGCAGAAGGTAACATTGGTGTGGTGGAAACAGTGAGACCCCTGTGTGGAGAAGCTCGGCTCTCACCCCACATCCCCTTTCCTCCTCAGAAACCCCGACTGGACGTGGAGGTGGCATCTCCTGGGGTGGGCATCCAGGTGACAGTGACCAAGGGACACCCTGCCAGGACCTTTCACCAGGCTGCTGTCCTTGTGGCAGCTGTGACCAAACCCGCACACAAGGAGTTTGCTGACAGTGACCTTGGAGACTTCCTGGATGATATTTTCGGTACGGGGATGATGTCAGGGTGTCAGCCCAGCTGGGGGATGCTCCTGGGGGATGCTCTTGCAATGGAGATCATCAGCATCTCCCTGACTGTCTCCCTCCCCACAGAGCCTGTCTCCTTCCAGCGGGTTAATGGCAGCTATGCTGGAGCACCCGTCTACCGCTACACCCGCTCCCAGTCCTTCGACATTCTCGATATTGACCAGAAGTGCTTCGTGCTGGAGTCACCCACTCAGCTGGTGGCCCTGCACCTGCAGGGACCCTCTGCTGGACGGAAAGGTAATGGGACACAGTCCTGACCCAATGTTCCCACCCCAAACAGACCCAATGTCTCCAGGACCACAGAGGTGCTATACCACAGCTCCACAGTCACACGTTAACTCATTCTTTCTTTCTGCAGTGAAGCTCAATATCGCTCTGTACCGTCCTCAGTCATCACAGGGTGGCCTAAGGACTGGGCGGATGCCAGTGGCATTGGGCATCAAAGGCTACCAACTCTACATGTCGTGTGTGAGGAGCGGAGCTGAGCCCGTGCTGCAGCTTGAGGTGAGCGGGAGTGTCCTGCTGATACCATCTTGGATGGGTCTGGGGGCTCCACCTCACCATGAATCCCATTTCACCCCCTCGGTTGTAGGAAGCTGACGTCAGGAGGGACATTGAGAGTGTGGAGCTCACCCGCTTCATCTTCTACCGCCTGGACAGCCCAGCCGAGGGCACCACACGCTTTGAGTCAGCTGCCTTCCCCGGCTGGTTCATCTGCACCTCCCTGCAGCCCCGCCAGCCCGTCAGCATCACCAACCAGCCCGACCATGTCAACATTGCCACCTATGAGCTGAGCAGGCACTGAGGAGCCCCCGCTCCCAACCCAACCCAACCGGCAGTCGCTGGTTCTCAGGCCGTATGTACCAAGTACAGATCCCAGTGGGACCCCCATCCTCTCCATCTATTTCAGGTGAAATAGCATCTCTGGGCCCTGTTGGCCCGACCCATCCCCATTTGTACTTATTTATTGTGTATATCCCGTGCTTTTGTTCTTATTTATTGTGTAACACCTCTTGCTTTTAACTTATTATATGTTTTATTGGAAATATTGTGGGTTTGTTATCTGGAATTTGTTGGCAATGGAGGTGGAAATAAAAGGTTTCCCAGACTGGTGCCTCACAGGGATGAAATCATGTAGGGAGTGGCATACGGATGGAGAAGTCCTGCAGTTTCAGCTGTTTTCTGAGCTCTCCAGGCCTGGGTGCAATGCCCGGGGGTGGGGGTCACCCCACAGCCTGCAGGTTTGGCTGGCACAAGCAGGATCTTCCCGCAGCCTGGGGTGGCTGGGTAGGCTTCCCACTGTGGCTGCGGCACCACAGGACGTGGTGTGGCATGGCATGGCCTGGCATAGCATGGTGTGACGTGGGGTGGCATTGCATCGCATCCTGTAGTATGCTGTGGCATAGTGTGGCCTGCCATGTTAAAGCCTCATGTGGAATTGATACTGAATTAAATTAGTAATTCACTGCATCTAGAGACATAGCCATGAGCAAGGCATGAAGGGTTTCATGATCCCCAGAGGCCACTCCTCAAATTCACAGTGCCTGTGCCATGGCCTTATCTGCCCAAATTCCCATTAACATGAGGAATGGGAACTGGGTGGGCATTTCATAGCATTATAAGAAGTATGTATATAATGAAGGTGTATAGCTGTGAACTGTCTCTTGTGGGTGCATGTGACAGGCAGAGCAATCCTCCAGCACCCAGTACTGCAATAAAGTCATGTTGTTTTCTAACCTGCCGTTCACTGGGGCAGAGTGATTGGAAAGCTGCTCATAGGAAAGGACCTGGGGGTGCTGGTTGATAGAGCTGAACATGAGCAGCTTGTGCCCAGGCAGCCGGGAAGCCCCCAGCATCCTGGCCTGGGTCAGCACCAGTGCGGCAGCAGGGCCAGGGCAGGGATTGTGGCCTTGCACTGGGCACTGGTGAGGCTGCACCCCGAATCCTGTGTTCAACTCTGGGCCCCTCACTGCAAGAGAGACATTGAGGTGCTGGAGCGGGGCCAGGAAGGGCACTGGAGCTGGAGCAGGGCCTGGAGCAGTGTGATGGGAACGCTGAGGGACCTGGGGGTTCAGGTGGAGAAGAGAAGGCTCAGGGGGGACCTGATCACTGCCTACAACTGCCTGAGAGGAGGATGGAGCCAGGAGAGGCTGGGCTCTGCTCCCAAGGAACAAGGGATGGGACAAGAGGAAATGGCCTTAAGCTGCACCAGGGCAGGTTTGGATGGAGCTGAGGAACAATTCCTGCCCCAAAGGGCGCTCAGGCACTGGAACTGCCCAGGGCAGTGCTGCAGTCACCGTCCCTGCGAGTGTTCACACCCCGTGGAGCCGAGGCCTCAGTGCCATGGTCAGTGGTGGTCTTGGTAGTGCCGGGGTAAGGGTTGGACCGGATGGGCTTAAAGGTCCTTTCCAACCCATTGATTCTGTGATTCTGGTTGGAGAGTTTATTTCCCGGAGTCTGGCATAACATGACATGGCACGACGTGGCATAGCATGATGTGCATGGTGCGGCATGACATGGCCTGGCATGACATTCCATGACACGGTGCAGTGTCGGTGCTGTGACACCGCACGGTGCCATGTACCGGGCCATGACATAACGGGACCCCCGCGCGAGGGCGCGGGGCGGCATCGCTACGTTGTCACCGCCCCCTGCCCGCTGTTAGCCAATCACAGCTCTGCTCACCCGCCGGCCCCGCCCGGAGCCCGCAGTTTCTCGCTCTCTATTGGTCGGTTTGAAGGCGGCGTTCTCTAATAAGTGCTGCGCGGCGGTTGGCGGCGGTGTTGGGCGTGAGGCATGGAGCGGCCGCGGGCCCCTGTGGGGGTCCTGTGCGGTGAGAGCCGGTGGGGAGCGGGGGGGCCCTGTGCGGTGAGAGCCGGAGGGGAGCCGGGGGCTCCCGGGGGGGCCCTGTGCGGTGAGAGCCGGGGCTGGCGTGGGGTGGGGCGGCCTCGGGGAGCTGTGCGGGGGGGGTCACCCCGCTGGGTGTGGGCCGAGAGTGGTTCGGGCCGTTGCGGCTGACGCTGGGCTGGGGGTGTCCTGAGGGGCCCCCGTGGGGTGGCGGGGGGCGCTGGGCCGCTCTGTGGAAGCCCCGGGGAGCTCAACTGCTCTGCCTGTCAGGTGAGCGTTGCACAGCCCCAGGGTCAGGGCAAGGCCCTGGGGATGGGGGGCAGAGCCGGACCTCAGCCAGGCTGTCCTGCCCTAGGGTGCTGCAGCCAAACCGGAGGTGTCAGAGGTGTCCCCTGTCACCCCCCCCCGGACGCTCTCGCTTCCCACCAGCCTGTGCTAGCAGGGGGCTTGGCCGCAGCGGGTCCAGGCTTATGACATGTGCAGCTGAAGCAGGGTCCTCAGCAGCGTCTTCAGTTTCCTTTTGGAAGTTGCCCAAGCCCTGCACAACTGAGATTTGAAGCAGCATCATGCTGCGAGTGCTGGGAAGCGCTGGTCCTCATGTACCAATGAGCCTTCGGGCAGCACTGGGTGCTGGAAGCAGCATTGCCAGGCTCAGGTGGGGAGCGGTACTGTAATGCTGTGAGTGCAAACCACATTCATTCTGATCCAGTGCTGAGGTTGTTGTGTGTGCACTGCATTTCCTATCATCTCTTTGCAGATGAACAGAGGGGACAGCTCCAAGACGATGTTGCAGCCAGAGGAAAGCTGAAATGCCCAAGTGCAAAGTAAGTCAGGAGGATGTTGGGCTTGGATGAGGTGTTCTGTAAAGGTCCTTTCCAACAGACATCACTTAGTGATTCTGAGGTGTAGATGGTTTTCCCTGCCTTGCTAGGCTCTGCCTTCTCCCTGCAGTGATTCACTGCTGTACAAAGAACACCTCCTGCCTGTGCCTTGCTGCCAGAGCAGCGCCTGGGATGGCCCCATGGCATCCAGCAGTGCTCTGCGCAGTTACTGGCAGCAGAGGCAAAGGGATGGTTTGAGTGATGATGAATGTTGACATTTCCTGCTGGTTGATATTGTCCTTTCTGGGTATTTTCTGAGTCTCTGTGAAACTTTCTCATCCCAGTGCTTGGGTCTGGCGTCATCAGCCTTTGTGCCAACAGCTCAGCTTCATAACTAGGCCTTGAATAAAGGGTGGCTCACGTCTCACTGCTGCTTTTTAACGGCCCTTTCAATAGGAAGGGGCATTTTCAGTGCACTCAGAAAGTCCCAACCGTGTGTTCAGGGAGTTACCTGGCTCTGCCCTGCTCGGTTCTTCTGGAACCAGGCAGTGTGAGGGCAGCGAGGCACCTTCCTGCTGAGCTTGGCAAACCTGGACACTTGAGAGGCTCCCTGTTGCAGTGAGTATTCCTCATGACCTTGTAGTGCAGGGGAAGCCATGAACCTTCTCAGTGGGGGAGAAGATAAAGGGAAGTGGGATCCAAGACCAGAAAGAGCAAAATAGTCCCTGGTACCAGGGCTCTGGAAAACACCACTAATATAACGGAAACGAGCGGAGAAGATTCATGATCTTTCTTTCTGGCTTAGTATGCCACTTGCTTAGAGGACGATCATCTAACTCTCTGGGCTCCTTCATTACAGAAAAAAGTCTGCACAGGCATTAATCTTCCCTAATGGCTGAGCTGCAGCCCCCAGCGCAAGGGGTGGGAGAAGCACACCACTGCCGAATTCAGGGAGGAGGAGAAGGGCAGGATGAGGGCAGCTGACAGCCAGCGCTGCTCTCCACCTCCCTGCTCTGCTCCCAGTGCCTGGGCAGCTGTGGGGCTGCAGCTTGCTGTGACACACTAAACTCTGGGCACTGCTGTGACCTGCAGCGTGGCAGCAGCACCCTCCAAACCTGCAGGAGCCGTTGACTTGCTTGTGATGTTGTGCCAGTGAAAGCCAGAAGTTTTGTGGCAACCTTGGATGTCAGCCATAGAATCATAGGATAGTTTGGGTTGGAAGGGACCTTCAGAAGTCATCTAGTCCAATCTCTGCAATGAGCAGGTGCTTCATCATCTAGATCAGGTTGCCCAGAGCCCCATACAGGATTGGGCATCCCCCACCTCTCTGGGCACCCTGTGCCAGTGTTTTACCACCCTCATTGTACAGAATTTCTTTCTCACATCCAGTCTGAATCCTCTTTTTAGTTTAAACCCATCACCCCTCGTCCGGTACAACGGTCCCTGCTGAAAAGTCTCTTCCTGTCTTTCTTATAAGCCCCCTTTTAAGAACTGAGAGGCTGCATTAACATCTCCCTGGAGTCTTCTCCAGACTGAACAACCCCAACTCTCTCAGCCTTTCATCGCAGGAGAGATGCTCCATCCATCTGATCATTTTTGTAGCCCTCGTCTGGACTCTCTCCAACAGGTCCATGTCTTTTCTGTACTGAGGCCTCCAGGGGTGGATGCAGGAGTGCTTTGTGCTGCTTTTTGAGTACAATATGGTACTTCCTTGATAGCTCTTTGGTTTTCAAAAGCTTCTTCTAGCTCTTGCGTCTGAGACGTCCGCTGGTTTGTGCAATAGCTGTTAAATGCCTGATATTTGTTTGACTTCCTACAGACCCTTTTTAAAGGACCAAACAAATCACCTGAATCCTCTCTTGGAACCAGTTTCTAAGTTGCACCATGTAAGTAGAAATCTTTCTGAGTCTAGTTTTGTGTTTCGTGCTTGAAGGGTGTCTGGGCCAAGTAGGGTCCCCAAATGAGGCTGTGAGTTCCTGACCCCGAACAGGGTCTGCAGCCTATTGTGTTCCTGTTCTGTTGACAAGCGCTTTGTCATCCCTGGGCTGGCAGGTCTGGGGCAGGACTGACCTGACGTTCACTTGTTGTCTCCAGGTCGACAGCAGCAAGAAGGATGTTCTTGGAAACAAGGGGAAGGGTGATGGTGAGGTTGGTGCCAAACCCAAGTGGTGCGCTGGCCATGCTGCGCAGGAATCTTCAAGCACATCCCAGAGAGCAGTGGTGATGCATCCAGAGCAGCTGAGGAAGAGTGCAAAGCTTCCCATGAGCCACCCTGCACAGAACAGAGCCAGGCTCCCAACTGCAAACTGTGGTCACCTAAACCCAGAAAGGACCAAGAAGCCTGCGCAGGAGACTGACCCCACTGCAGCACCTCAGACTGGAAGTGACCACCCTCTCCTGGGACAACTTGCCCTCCAAATGAGGGTCTGGAGGACAGGCTGGTGTGCAACAGAGAAAACGACTGTGCACTAGCCTCCACACGCATCTTGGCTCACAGGCGAAGCTCAGCCACAGAGCCAAGAACAGTCATGGGCCCAAAGGACAGAATTAATAGCTGCCAGGTTAAGGAAGAGCCATTTGAGGATAAGTTCAGGAAAGCCCTGCTAGGCTCAAAGAGCACGTGTCAAAACCCAAGGATCAAAACTTGGCCGTTGCAGTCCTCTTGGCCACTCACTGCGTCTACTCAGTTGCTACCTAAAAACCCAGGGGCAAACCAGGCAAAACAGAACACAGGAAGGCAGCCCACAGGGAAGCCACTCTGCACGCTTCCAGTGGGAAGTCTTGAGCGCCAGAGTAGACCCCCGCAAATGAAAAGGTCTCCCACAAAGCCTCTGGCCTCTGGCAGGCCCCAGGGCTCCACAAACCTGAGCACCAGCCTGAAGCTGGGTGGCACTGTGCCCTGGCAAAGGTCCCTGGCTAAAGAGGAGGTGGATAGGAGGGGCATGAAGGCAGTGCCTCCCGGATGTGCAGTAGCATCCCAAGTGACAGTCCCCCAAAACCAGCCTTGCAGCACACATGGCTCCAAAACTCAAGCTACTGAAGGCAATTTTAGGAGGAGAGAGGGGCTCAAACCAGAGCCGCCAAAGGCAAGCAGCATACAGGCAAGGCGTGTTCCCAAGAGCCTGCCAGCAGCAGATCGAAGGTAAGTAGCGGCTTTGGCCAACTCTGTCCTTCTTTAAACTCTGCTGTCCCCTGGCAGCTTTTGGGTGAACCTGCACCAATCTGCTGAAAACAGGGTCCAAAGTCTCACTTATGAACTGTGTGAGGTTGATGCCCCAGCAAAGAGGAGGGTGGGTTGAGGTTCAGTGGTGCCTTGGGTTCGTCTACGACCAGCTGAGGAGAAATGTTGTCCCCAGGCTGCTGAAGTTGGCTAGAGGGAGATTCCAAGGGAAAACAGTAGCCTGGCAAGTGCTGGTGGTCTGCTGGGGTGGTGACAGTCATCTCTGGGTCCTTTGACAGGAAACAGCTGGAAGAGTGGGTGGCAGCCAAAGGCAAGACCTACAAACGACCACCTATGAAGCTGCTGCAGGAAAAGGCAGCGAAGCTGTCCTGCAGGAATGTCAAGGAGGAAGAAAGGCAGGAGAAACCGGAGGAGCACTGCTTGGAGAAAACCAATGATGTATTAACTGAGTGCTTGAAGCTCATCGAGGAGGTGAAAATGGGAAAGAAGCTGCTTGGGTGGACTCCTCTTCCCCTGGAGCTTCCTGGGAGATGAGGGTAGGGCCACGTTCCCCCAGCAGCACAGAGGGGGTTGGGACAAATGTTCATTGCTGGGCTGCAGTTGCCAGAGGGGTAATGTCTCAAATCCTCAAGGAGTTATGGATAGGCCAAAGGTGTGCAGTGAAATGGGGAAGATGGAGCCATGCCTGGTCACAGGGCGCATGTGTGTGTCATTGCTGATGCTGGCAGGGGAGTCTGCAGCAGGACCTTCTGCAGCAGCAACCCAGGCTGGCTGAGCCAGGTTGAGGCATGTCCCTGGGGGACATCACAGCCACTGCAGCATCACCAGATGAACACTGACCACCAGCCCTGCTCTGGGGTTTGGTGGCCCTGTTGGTGTCAGCACTGAGGAACTTACCCCTCAGCATCTCTCTGAAATACCAGGCTAATTTGACAAAGGGTAAAATCGAGGCAGGAAAACTATTACATGTCCACAGTCATATTGAAGAGCTGCCCCTTCACACCTTCCCTTTCCTAGCGAGCGCTGGGTTGGGCGCCGACAGCTTCCTGGTGCACATCTCTGGCCCTTGCAATTAACACTTGCCTCTGGGACCTTGGCCTTCTTGCAGGGTGTTGAGACTGAGGTGATCTTGGAGGTGCTGTCCCATGTGCCCCAGGCAGAGAAATTTGCCAACTTCTGGATCTGCAAAGCGAAACTGCTCTCCCGGAGCGGCCCCTTTGATGCGGCAGGGCTGTACAGAGCTGCGGTCTGCGCTGGAGCTCTGGTAAGTGAGGCGCGTCTCTCCGGTAGCTCCCTGCAGGAGCACGTTTCCTCCAGATCCCAAGGATGCGTTCTGGCATGGCTTTAGCAGCACCAGACACTTGGGAGAAAAAGCCCTTTAGAGCTGCCGGTCCCATTTTGACACCTTTGGCTTCACTCAGCCCAGCCAGCAGGTCTTGCTGGGGGAAATGGGGCCAGGAAGCGCATGCACCCTGTGCTGAGTTGGAGCTGTAGCTGGAAGTGATGTGCCAACAGCTCAGTGCTGGTCTGGGTGGCACAACCGCAGCATGTGGTGGGGTTTGCAGCTGAGCCTGTGTGCTGACAGCTCGCCATCGGAGAAGGGGAATCCTGCAGCCTCTTGCTGCTGTCTCCAGCATGGATGAAACAAAAAGCTTTTCTCCTATTCGGTTAACTCTGGTCTCCATTCCCAAGTCAGTCCTGCCTTGACCTACACTCTGCTTCCTCTGCAGCCACTGCAGGAGCTCAGAGATGTTGTCCTTAATATTCTGAAGGCTGCAGACCAAACACGAGAAGGTAATAGGTGCATGTGAGGCCACTGGAGCATGGGCAGGCTGGGGTTCCCTGGCTGCTGCTGGCAGGGAAGCAGCACGGTTTGCACTCTGTCCCAGCACCCTTGGCTCTGATGGAGACCAAGTGTTGTGAAAGCCAGAGTTTCCATCTCAAAAGTGGGGCAAGATTTCTCTGCCAGGGCTGGGGATGGGCCTGGCCCAGCATGACTCTGTAGTGAGATGCCCTGCTGTGGCCGGAGCATGTTCTGCTCCCTCCCTGGCTGCCCTGTTCTCCCCCCTCTGCAACTGCGCTGCCGTTTGCCTCTCCTGTCAGGGGAAAAGTCAGAGCCAGGCCCTGAGGAGCCCACGAGCCTGAGCAGGAGGCAGCACATGGCAGCGACTCCCTGCCTGCCCAGCAGGTCCCTGACCAGGCTGCCTGCTTCAATCAAGTTACAGGTTACCTCTGCGCCCAGGTAAGGCCGAGCTGCCCGCTCCTGGCAGCAACCACCCGTGTGCCTGCACTCACTGCAGGGGTTACCTAAAGGCCTCTTGTCTCCTATGCAGAGGACAGGAGCTGCTGCAAGGCCCAGAGCTGAAATTCCTGACGCCTGTGAGGCGCTCGGCGCGCATAGAGCGGGCTGGGAGCTGCTACCCAGAGCTGCTGAAGGACCATGATCCTGTGGTGTCGTCCCTCAGTGAAATCCTGGATGCTGAGGAGGAGACTCAGTTCTTCTTCCGGAAAAACAAGGCTTTGCCAGAGGTGGCGGAGCTGGAGGGGCTGAGTTTGTATCCCCCTGAGAGCCCTGAGGCATTCCCAGCAGGATGCAGGCTGTTTGCTGCCTCCACTTCACAGACTCCTCTTGTTGCCTATCTATCTTGTTGCCTAAATACGTGTGTTGTATGTTAAGCCTGGTTTAAATGTATAAGCACTGTTCTAAATAAACTCTGTATGGATTCAGTGTGGATGGGGTGGGGGGGGCAGGGACTGTGTCCCCTGGGCCTGCCTGTGGCTGCTTGGCTGTGATTTTTCCTGCAGTAGGATGATGCCAGTCTGGCTGTAGCACCTCCTGGGCTCAGAGACTGGTTTGGGTTGGAAGGGACGTTAAAGCTCATCCAGTTCCACGTGTTCCAGTGCCATGGGCAGGGACACCTTCCATAGAGCAGAGTGCTCCAAGCCCCTGTGTCCAACCTGGCCTTGAACACTGCCAGGGATGGGGCAGCCACAGCTTCTCTGGGCACCCTGTGCCAGCACCTCAGCACCCTCACAGGGAAGGAAGAGCTTCTGCCCAAGAGCTCATCTCAGTCTCCCCTCTGGCAGTTAAAGCCACTCCCATGTCCTGTCCCTCCATCCCATGTCCAAAGCCCCTCTCCAGGTTTCCTGCAGCCCCTTTAGGCACTGGAGCTGCTCTCAGGTCTCCCCTTCAGGAGCCTTCTCTTCTCCAGGCTGCCCCAGCCCAGCTCTCTCAGCCTGGCTCCAGAGCAGAGCTGCTCCAGCCCTGCAGCAGCTCCATGGCCTCCTCTGGCTTCACTCCAACAGCTCCACATCCCTCTGGTGCTATTGCCCCGGAGCTGGATCAGGACTGCAGGGGAGGTGTCCCCAGTGCGCAGCACAGTTCCCTCCCTGAGCTGCTGCTCACACTCTGGGGGTGCAGCCCCATTTGTGGTGCCCCATAGCAGCCCCCAGCCATGCCCAAGGGCGGTCCCCCCCAGACACAGGTGGCTGCTGAGGCTGGCACCATTTTGCCTGTGTAGAGGAGGTGAAAGGGAGCCCTGATGTCATCTCCTGGTCTCCAGCAAGCAGTGATCCTGTCCTCAGCCCTCCTTTTGCCTCCTCTCAACACAGCCACCACCAGCATTGCTCAGCATCTTTATTGAGAGACGTTGATGCTGGGAGGAGCCTCGGAGCAGCATCAGGGTGCCCCAGCGCGGGCCGGGCTCCAGCCGGCGGCTTCCACGGTGCTGCAGAGCTGCCACGGTGCTCAGAGCTGCCACCCTCAGCCAGGGGCTTGCTCCTGCCTGAGTTTTCCTTCCGAACAGGCAATTCTGCGTCTACATTGTGCAGGAGTTTGATATCTTGTAAATAGGAAAGGGCCGCGGCAGCGGAGGTGCAGGGCAGGCGAAGGGAGCCCTGGGGAGCAGCAGCTGCCTCCAGAGCCCTCAAGGCTTGAGCCAGCTGTGACACCGGAGGTGCCGCAGGGACTACCGATGCCACCCCCCGCAGCGCTCCCAGGGATGGGAGGAGTTGGGGTTCCCGGGGGGCCACGGGTGAGACAGGAGCCCCGGGCGGCCCAGGGCCACCGAACACCTTCCCGGGGGCCGGCAGCTCAGCAGCTGCTGGGGTGGGCTCAGGCTTCTCCGTCATCATCCTCCTCCTCCCCGCTGGAGTCCTGGGGGACAGCACCAACCTGAGGCCAAGGCGAGGGGATCGGTGGGCACCGGACTCCACAGCACGGGGGCGCTGGGAGTCCTATGGCCTCGTCCCCGCGCCTCACCTGCGGGCTGGGGTGGCTGTGCCGGGCCAGCCACGGTGCCAGGGCTGCGCCGGCCTCAGCCGCGTCCCCACGGCTGTGCTCCACCGTGGACTCGTGAGCCATCTGCACGGGGGAGGCTTTGAGAGGGGCCGCCCCCAGCAGCCAAGGGCTTGGTGCCCACCCAGCACCTCCATCAGGGACACTGAGGCACAGTGGGTGAGCAGGGCCGGGGGGGGCTGCGAGCGGCTTTACCAGGACCGGGGGGGCGCGGAAGAGGTAACTGAAGGGGTAGTAGAGGAAGTTGATGAAGGAGGCGGCGTAGAGGTCTGCGTAGCGCATCAGCTGGCTGGCGAAGAGCGTCTGGCGCGAGCCGCAGCGGAAGAGGCTGCCCATCTTCCCGTAGCACATGTCCATCTCGTGCGTGACTTTCTGTGGGTGCAGGGGCATCAGGGCACCCAGCCCCACGGCAGTGCTGGCTGCAGGAGCGTGCCCGTGTCTCCGGGCATCACCTGGATCCGGCGCTTGATGGAGCTGATGTCCGGGCGCTCGCTGCTGCCGCTGTCCAAGTGCCTGCAGTGGGACAGAGCCGGATGGAGAGTCCCCCCACGGCTGCCCACACCCCTATTCAGCTTCCCCCAGCCTGCCCCATGCCACTTACTGGTACAGCTCCGCCAGGAAGAGATCCAGGCTCCGCAGCTCCTCAAACAGCTCTGCAAGAGCAATGGGGCCGGCTCAGCACAGGCAGCATCCCCACTGCCGGGCACAACCAACACGGGCTCGTCCAACCGGGGCCGGTCTGGCCACAAAGGCGGGTGGCAAAGGAGGCTCCAGCCCCCCCTTCATCCTCCCAAGCTCTGCTCACCGCTCTTCTCCGTCCAGACCTGCAGCTCGCGTGCCAGCTCAGGCACCACCAGGAAGGTTCGCCAGCCCTGCCGCTTCTTGGACTTGAGGATGTCCCCGAAGATGTGGTGGCCCATGTAGAGGATTTCTTTGCCCTTCACGCCCAGCAGGTCACACACCATGTCCGAGGAGCCTGCCAGAGCCAGGCAGCAGGGCCTTAGCGCGGGCACATCCTCCCCGTGCTGCCCACGGGGCCCTGCTCACCGCCAGAGTAGACGGCGCAGTGCTGGAGGGGACCGGTGTACGTCCCAGTGCGCAGCTTCCCCGTGTCCTGCGAGACCACAGCGCCCCAGGGCAGGAACCGTCACTGGTGCCCATCCCAGGGTCGATCCACCCTGCAGTGTCCCGACCTGCCCCGTGGCCCCACCGTGTTGACTTGGCGCAGGACGGTGCCCTCGGCAAAGAAGAGCGGTTTGCGGGTGTCCACCACAATCAGGTCAAAATAGGATCTCCAGGGGCGCTGCGCGGTCCCAGCCTGGCAGGGGGGTGTCAGCGGGGGTCTGCGTGTGGCACCCCGCAGCCCCCTACACCTCCTGGTGATGACAGACTCACCTCATCCCCATCACTGAAGTCAAACAGGTAGGACATGATGGCCTGCAGGGACACCCAGCACCGCGCCCCTGTCAGCCCCCAGCCTGTGCTGTACCCCCCAGGGGGGGACATACACACACAGAGCCCCCCCACTCACATCGGTGTAGCTGTAGTCACTGTTGGTGGCCAGGAAAACCTTCCCCACCTCCTTCATGCGGCTCAGCAGCAGTGGCACACGGGGCTGGAGGGGCAAATCAGCACGGGGGGGGGGCACGGGGACCCGGCCAAGGGCAGCGGCGGGGAGGGGTCCCGAGGAGGGGGTCCACAGGCACTCACGTCCTTCACCACGTATTTCTCCAGGTTCTCCAGGGTCTTCTCCTTCAGGCAGCCCTGCGGGGGGGGGGGGGGACGGGGGGCAGATGTGGCAAACACCCCCCCAGGGTGTGGGAGGAATCCCCAGAGCCCGCAGCACCTCCTCCACCCATAAACTCCCCCCGGCCCCCTGCCCGTACCAAGAGGTGGACGTGGTCCATGGCCTCACGCACGTCCTGGAACATGCTGCGGAAGGACATGAAGAGGTTCCCGTGCTTGTAGCCCAGTGTCGCAGCTGCAACGGGGGGGGGAAATGGAGGCGGCGGGGAGAACGTGAAGGCGCTTCTCTTCAAGTGAGAGCCCCCAAACCCTCCCCAGCACACGAGGTCCCCCCCCCATCTCCCTCTTACTTGATGTATCGGGAGCAGTTGGTGAAGAAGTCCACAAGGCAGGCGTAGAGATGGGCCTCTGTGGGGGAGAGGGGTGAGGGGGGCCCGGGGGGGGTGGCAGCACCCCCCATGGTGGGGGTGCCTCGCTCACCTGTGAGGTTGAAGAGGGTGTTGAGGATGTGGAAGCGCTTCATGTCGTCCCTCTGGATGAACTTGTTGGGGTAATAGTGCAGGATTTCGGCCCTGGGGAGGGGGCGCGGAGCTGTAGCCCACGCCAAGGGCCCCCCCCGGCCCCCCCCATCCTGGGGGGGTCCCATCCTCACTCACCCCTTGAGGAAGCGGAAGCCGTGGGCACAGACCAGCAGGTTCCCGTGGGAATCCACCTTCAGCAGGTTCCCATACATGGCATCGAACACCAGCCCCCTGCGCGCACCCCCATCAGGGGGGTCCCCACCGTGACACCCTACACACTCACCCCCTCAAACAGCCCTCACCGTGTGGGGAAGGTGGGGTCGTATCTGTAGGCGAGGATCTCAGGGGGGTACCCGATGGACACGAGGTGCTGCAGCAGCAGCGCAAAGGCCAACTCCTCGTAGTCGGGGGACTTGTACACTGTACATGGGGGGCAACGGGGGGGTGTGGGCAGGGGATGCGGGGGTCACCCCAAGCCACCCCCCTTGGTCCCCAGACCCACTGGCCAAGGTGTAATCCATGTCAAAGCCGAAGCATTTGATCTTCTCCAGCGCCAGGCTCCGGTTCACAAAGATCCTGAGGGTGATGGGAGGGTTATGGGGGGGGGGGGGGGGTAAGGGCTGGGGGGTGGCATGAGGAGGGGGTGGGACCGGCGCCCCTTCTCCCCCCATCCCAGGACAAGGGCCCCACAGTGAGTTATTGGAGCAGAAAAATGGGCTTTTGAGCTGGAAATGGAGCGGAGGGGGGGCACGAAGGGGGACGGTGCCCCCCGCGTTTGTCTCCCCCGCCCGGCAGCATCACACGGGGGGCCCCAGGGCCCCCGTCCCATCCTCACCCCCCAAGGTCCTTCCCTCGGCTCTTGCCCCCCCGAGCCCCCGTCACCCCCTTGCCCCGCGGCTCCCGGTCCCACCGGTGCAGGCAGTCCCTCCGCAGCGCCTGGGGGTCGCCCGGCCCCGGGCCGCGCTCCCCCTCGCTGCCCATTGCCGCCGCCTCGGGCCGGCGCCTGCGGCCGCCGCCGCTTTAACGGGGCCCCGGGGACCGCCCCGCCCCGGCCCCCCCGAGGCGCAACAGCCGGGACGGGGCCCGGGGCACCCCGGGGTGGAGTTCCCCAGAACGGGGCAGGGACCCCACAATGGAGCGGGGGACACCCTCCCCCCCGTGCCCTTCTATGGGGCAGCGCCCCCCGGTCACCCGCAACAGGGGCTCCCCCTCCCCAGCGCCCCCCGCGGCGCCCCCCCGGGGCCGGTGTTTGCCCGGCGTTAGCGGGGGGCGACCGGCGGCGAATCATTAACAGGGGTCAAGGACCGGCCCCGCTGCCGCCCCGATGGGTCCCCGGGGGGGGCTGGCGCCGGGGACCTCGCCCGGCACCGAGCACCGCAGGGACGGGACCCACGTCCCAGTGCCCGCTGGAAACGGGCACATCCTGGGGGGGGGTCAGAGCCCCGCGGGCCATGTGCCATCCCTGCACCGCAGGGAGCCCCAGGGGTACGAAGCTGCCCCCCCCCAGGCCCCGCCGCAATCAGCGGCTGCTCTTGCAACAGCCCGGGGTGACGCGGGTCCCAGTGTGCGGCCCTGACCCGCGCTGGGATCACAGGATGGGAAGGAGCATCCCTGGGATGGGGACGTGGAGCACAGAGGCACAGCTGCTGCCACGGAGCTGGCAACAGGGAGTCAGCAACAGACGTTCCCCCCACCAGGTGTGGGGCACTGATAACCCCCCCCCCCCCGGCGCTGTTTAGACCCAGTCCCGTGACACCAGGAGAGATGTGGGGCTCTTATCAGGCACCCAAGTCCCTGCTCCCTCCCAGGGCACAGGGCCAAGCAGGAGCCGTGGGGCAGGATGTGAGTGACAGGGGTAGGACCTGAGGCCATCATCACCCCCCAGCCCAGCACAGAGGCACTGCTGGCGTACGAAGGAAATCTTTATTGAGTCCGAGGTAGCAGCGAGGGGAGGGGGGGGCAGAGGTTGCCCCCCAGGGGATGGTTGGGCAGCAGCTGGTGTCCACACCAGGACAGCAATGGAGGCAAAGCTGAACACAGCACAGCCCAGGGGGTAGGACGCCCCCAAGCCCGGCCCTGGGGGCAAGGACCAGCCCCAGTCCTTACTCAAGGAGTAATCGCTGCCAGGGGACCTTAAGAAGTCATTAAAATGAAGAGAAGTGGCTTCCCATAACTGCTAATCTAAAGCTACAGCGCAGCAGGGGAGTCACGGGGCGGGGGGGGAAGGCAGGCGCTGCCCCCCCAAAACTGAGCGCCAGGACACGGCCATTAGAAACCAAACAGAAAGATACTTCAGTGACAACACAGGGCAGGACTGAAGCAGCCCCAGAGGTGACGATGCCCCCAGCGGGCGGGACGAGCCCCCAGCTCCCGGGGCAGGGGCAGCAGCACGAGCGGCGGAAGCACCGATGTCCTCACACCTTGAGCACAATGAACAACTTGAACACAGCCATGATGGCAGCGCTGATGAGCCCCGAGATGGGCACGGTGACGAACCAGGCCATGAAGATGTTGCGGAAGAGGCGCCAGTCCACGGCCTTCTTGGAGCGCAACCAGCCCACCGAGACCACCGAGCCCACCTGCACGGGGACCACGCTCAGCACTGCCCCAGAGACCATGGGGAGAACCCCACGGAGCCCAGTGAGGAGCTGCCATCCCGAGCAGGGCCAGGGCACTGCAGCATCCCCGTTCCCACGGCCACTTGGCAGAGCCCAGAGCTCCATGAAAGGGGTTTTGTCCTTCCATCACCTCTCCAAGTGTCCCCACATGCAGGGCCCCCCCCCGCAGGCCTGGGCAGCCACTGCCACCCCACCTGAGATGCAAATGGCAGAGCTGGGAGCTGAAGGGCAGCCAGGTCCAGGACCTGCTGCACAGCTCAGCCTGGTTAGTGCCAGGCTGTGGTGGGCGATGAGCCTGCCCCCAGCTGCAGCTGGCCCCCACCTACCTTGCAGTGGGTGGTGCTGATGGGGAGGCCAACGTTGGAGGCGATCACCACTGTCAGGGCAGATGCCAGCTCGATGCTGAAGCCACTGCAAAGACACAAAACACATGAGAAGCGGGGCACCAGCTCCCCTTCACTGCCCAGCACCCAGCAAGCACCTCACTTGGCTCTCCAGGCCCCCACAGTGACCCCTCCAAGGGGTGCAGAAGGGGCGTTACAAGGCCATGCTCACCCCAACTCCACCATCCAAGCAGTGACACCCCCGAGAGAGAAGGGAGAGGGCTTCAGGAGGAGGATGCAGCTTCAGGGCTGCCTGAAGCCTCCCCCGCCCCACAGCAAGGCCTTACCTTGATGGTGTGATGGGCGTCAGGTCCTTCCCCATTGTCTGGATCACTCTCCTTCCCCAGACCCACAAGCCGATGCAAATCCCTGCACCCCCATAGAGCAACAACCAGATGGGAGTTGCTGCTGTGGTAGCCACATCGCCCGTCTGATAGACCAGGTAGAGTGCAACCAGGGGCCCTATGGCATTGCTGGAAGGGAAAGGAGATTTGGTCTAGAGAGCCAGAGGCTCAGGCCAAGAAGGGCACCAGCAACCTGCTGCCCCAACTGACCTGACATCATTGCCACCATGAGCGAAGGAGCCGAAGCAGGCTGTGAGGATCTGCAGGAACTGGAAGAGGAGGGACACCTCAGGCTTGTCCTGGTCCTGCCATTCCTCCAGGGAGCCGCTGCTGCCCTTGTGGCCGCTGCTGCCCATTTCCACCTGGGCCGTGTTCAGGTCCACGTCAGCAGCCGGGTGCGCATCAGCCACCGCGTTGCAGTAGCTGGTGTAGCTGTCCATGCGGACCCTCTTCTTGGTGTCCGCCGTGGGCCACGTCAGCTTCTCCATGTCCTCGCTGTCCCTGGCACGGAGCGAGTCCAGGGGCATGCCGCAGATGGCCATGGTGTAGGAGGTGTAGCTGTTGTTGCGCCGCAGCGGCTTGTCCCCCGAGTCCCCCATGCAGTCCCCCATCTTGGCCAAGTGCAGTTTATGCAGCAGCTCCTTGTAGAGGCCCGAGTCCTTGTGCACAGTGTGGTACTGGTACTGCCCGCTGGAGCTCAGCTGGTGGCCCACGGCCTGGTTGAACTGGACGAGGCTCCCATTGGGCAGCCGCACGGCTCCTGACAAGGGACACGGCCTGGGTTGAGCACCCTGGGTGGGGGGAGACCCCCCAGCACCCCCCCGGCACTCACCACTGTCAATGCTGGTCTCCTTCAGGTCAAGGCTCGGGAGCTGCTCCTGCTCCGGGGCCTCCTCCAGGTCCCCCAGGTTGAAGGAGACCGTCCTCTCCTCCACCGGGACACGCTGGGGCGCAGCCAACCCCGCATCAGCGACAGGGCTCTTGGCATCGCCCAGAGGCACCTTGGGCTCCTCCTGCTCCTCCTTGGGGCTGATGTTCTTCTCCATCAAGGGGCTCTCAGACTCGACTTGATTTCTCCTGCGAAGGGAGGCAGCTGCCATCAACCCCTTTCCACCACTGCACCCGAGGCCAGGAGCCAGCCCATGGCCCTCGCCATGCGCATTTATGGTGGCTAAATAAAATTTACAGCTTCCCCCCATCCTGAACTTTGGAAGCTGTTGGGCAGTCACACCTTGGCCCGGGCACAGCAACCAAACAGTCACAAGCCAACTCATCTCCTATTTATAGACCCCCACCACCCACACGGGGTGTGGTAAGCACCATTATGGGGCTTTTATGCCCATTTTTCCTATGGCGGAGGCTCCTCTGTGGGCCCTGTTTGTCCCATCCCCAGTTCCCGGCAGCCGTGGGATGCTCTGGACCCACTCCTGGGGCGGCTGCGACCCCTGGAGCCAATGGGAAGGTACCCAGGAGAACCTGGCTCTGCCAGCCCATCAGCTCCAGCCAGCCTGGGCTCCTCTCCAGCTCCCACTGGTGGGTGACAAATCCAAACAGGAGCCAGTCCCCACCTCCCGAGGGCAGCCTGGTTTCCTGTCCCACTGGAAAAGCCAAACGACAGCACCAAGCACTGGAAACTTGGGCTGTTCCTCCCCCTCTACCGGGAAAAGCATGTTTTTCTCCAGGTTAAAACATGAGGTCAGCTCCTTCGTACAGCAACAACAATCACCTCCTGGTCACAGGCATGACCCGTACCCAGAATGCTTGCTGCCGCAATGGCCGGGCTGTGGCCTCCAGCCCCTCACATTGGCAACAAGCCCCTGCAGCGATGCTCTCCTCGCAGTTAAGCCAAAGCTCAAACAGCTGAAGACTGTCAAGGGCTGCCATAAAGCTGTTAGTCACACGCTAGTTACACCAGTCTGACAAGGACACTGGCTATCCCTCATCTCCAGCACCTCGGGTCCCGCGGCCTGCATATATTTATATGCAAGACCACACAAGCCTCCAGGGCTGCTGCTGGCGCTTCCAGGAGGCAGAGCTGGGGACTGACTGCTCTTTTGGATGCCTTTCAATTGATGTTTTTGCTCCAGGGAAAGGATTTCATCAGCTTACACAGCTTTAAGCTTGTGATCTGCATCTGCCAGGCCAAAGATTGATCAGCAGGTACAGGGAGGATTAAAGGTTACACTGGTTAGCAGGCAGGCTGTCTCCTGCCGCCTTCTCTATTAAAGGGCAATCAAGCTGTTTGGTATCTGCTGCCATCCTGCAGTTCAAGGGGAGAAGCCAGCAGCCAGGTACCGGCACAACAGCTCCGGTGAGGGGTCTCAGGGAGCAGGAGGTCCCAGCTCCATGAGGTGTGCCCCAGTGACTCAGGGCTTGCAGAGCAGCTTAAGCGATAACCGAAGCCGAGGAGCCCCTGCTAATAACAGCCCTGCAGCTAACGAGATCTCCCGCTGGGAAAAGAAGTTGGTTAGTCCGAGCGTGCCCTTCCCCAAGGGATGGCAACGAGAGAGGTGTTACTTACGTTCAATTTTCTTCTTCATTCTCGGACATACAAAGAACCAGACGACGAGAGCACAGACAACAGCACTCCCCGCCGAAATTAGGAGGATACCCCACAGAGGAAGTTTGTCAAAGCCCAGCACTAGGAAATAAAACAACGGATCTTTGAAAACCTCCAGGCAAAAGCCTCTTCCACATATGACTTTGCTCTTCCCAGCAAGGGGACTCCATCACCTGCAACATCCCTGAGCTAATTCACCTGCTAGGGAGAAACACTGCTGGAATGCCAGCACTAAACCCACACAGGAACCCCCCTGGTTACAATCCCCCCCCCCTTCACAAGCTCATCTATCACACATGCAGACACTTCCCCTCCCTCTCCTGCAGCCAAACGCAGCTGGGGGCTGGTGTGTGCTGGAGGCTCCTCACAGCCCTTGTCTCCTCCCTTGCTGCAATGTCAAAGCACCCGTGTGGCTGCTGCAGCGCCTGCACCGCATCCCTGGCTGGGGGGGGGACACGGACAGACAGCGATGGGACAGGCAGGACCGGGACCGCTCCCCCCACCGAGCCCCAGGACACTGCCTGCTGCAGGGGGGGAAAGGCTCCTGCTCCCAGGAGCTCCAGCAGAGGCAGCCAAGGCACTGAGTGACCCACTTAGGGAGAGCTCTCCCATGCGGCATGACTTTTAGCAGCGCTTTGGCACTCCAAAGCCCACTGCAGCTCCCGGCTGAGTATCAGCTGCCGGTGACCACTCAGCTCCCGCAGGCAATAACTCACTGCTCCACTGCCAGCACATCACTGCTGTACCCACGCTCCTGGCTCTCTGCTTGCATCAGCCCCTGCGCTGGAGCAGCACTGAGCTCACCCAGCCCTCCTGCAGCTGAGCCGAGGATAAACATGCACCCACCTCCTGGGTGCCAAACGATAACGTGACCTCGGGGCAGCAGCAGTGCCCTCAGCAGCCCCCCAGGCCGGGAAGTCAAGGGAAGGGGAAGCTGACATCCCTGCTTTTTGGCCACTGTTTACAGACAGACCTGGCGCTCGCTGCCCTCACCCCCTCCAGTAGCTCCTCCACAACAGGAAACGCAGGTTCAGACCAACAACAGCTCGTGCCAAGACACCCCGGCGACAGAGGTTAGAGCCTCCAGCTCCACAAGCAAAGCCACCTTCCCCTGCCAAGCCCTCTCCTGTCCCTGCCCACATCCTGTCCCCTACGACACAACAGCTAAACAAGCATTGCAATTTGGCTTTTCAAACTGCAGCACAAACTCTTCTTCTCGGTACAGGTGCGAGCTCCTCTCCCCAGGGAAAACGAGTTTGTTCATAGGACAGGAGGATCAGGAGGTGCAGCCCCCATCCCTACTCCTATAACCTTGCTACTGGCAGCCTGAGGGGTCTCTCCAGCAGCAGGCAGGTACCTGAGTATTAGCACAGGTAAAAGAAGGGAAGGGAAAGGGTCCTGTTATCTGCCATGCCTGGGAAGTCTAAGGAGAAATGCCTGGAGGGGTTTAGTCTGAGTAGGCCTCTTTGGTTGGGCAACTATCTAGCCCAGAACTCGGCACACGCTAGCCTGCAGCCTTCCGAAACCGGCACAGGCCAGCCGCCTTCTAGGAGATTTCAGCCCTGTAAAGCAAAAAAGGGGTAAATCGTGCATTTAATGGAGGTTTTGTAACAGGTTTATAAATTCAGGTGCAAGCGTTCTGATGGGTACTTACAAGGGGCACCAGTATACATGATGGAGAAGAGGTTGATCCCCACAGTACAGGCGTAGAAGACGGGCAAAGCTCGCAAGCCGTTAGGAACGGGATCAGCCTGGAAAACATAGAGCGCTGCTGCAGAAAGCTGGACCTGGAGGGCTGCCACAGCCAAGAAGCAGCTCCTTCCCCAAAAGGGAGTTGCTGCCTTGGGTGAGCTGCTAACAGCAGCTCCCAACACCAGGCTCCTGCTCTCAACAGCTCCTCGAGTCACCCATGGAGCTGTCACTGTCAGCCATGAGGTGACCCGGGCAGGATCAGCCGAGCACCCCAAGTCACGGCTTCTACCTCAGTCCAGCTGACTTGGACAAAAGTTCCCCATTACTCACAAAAGCAGCTTATTCGGGCACATACCTGCACAGAGAGGCCCTCGCTCAAGCAGCAGGAGCGCTTAATCTCTGCTGCTGCCCAGCAGTCGGAGTCTAGTGCTGATACAAACACACTGAGCCCTTCTGAATGCCAAGCAGGAGGGAGCAACTGGACTATTCAGCTCCAGAAGGAAGCGTGACAGGGCCAGGCCGGCTCGGGAAGGACAGTTACACAAAGGGACCCTGACAGCAGCAATGCCGAATTGTTTTACAAAGGCTGCTAGGTAAGGACCAGCCGCAATAAGATCGTAACACCTCTGCGGTTAGAAATAGAGCCAAGACCTAAAATCATTTCAGTTAACCTCAAGCATGCAGAACAAAACGCTGGAACTGCCCTGCATGGAGCTGGTGGGATATCCCTGCTCTGTGCTGGCAGCATCCTGCACTCCAAGACCATCACCATCGCAAACATGAGGTCTGAAAGCTCCCACCTTCAGTTTGAGCACTTTTGGGTGCCCAATTCCTCCACCGGGGCTTTCGGACACTCCCAGCAGTAGGTGCTTGTTCTCAGAACCTGCATCTCACTTTACGTGGGCACCAGGTGGGAAGAACACCCAGTTCCCACATTCTGGCCATCCTGGCCTCACAAAAGCTGCTGCCATTGCCTTCATCCGCAGCCTGACACAAGAGGAGGTGCAGCTCCGCACCAGGACTTAGGAAAAGCCTGAGGAACAGCTCTGACCTTCCCAACTCCGGGTTCCTTCACCACTTGGAAACCACAGGAGATGCCTGGCCTGGGTGTTTTAGAGGAGGTGAAGTGACACAACCTCACCCCCCCCCCCGATCTGCTTTACAGATCTCATTCTCCCATCCCTTCAGCTCCTCTGAAGGGCTCACGCAAGTGCCAGCAGAAGGGTGCATGGGCCTGGAGAAGTTCTGGTGCACAAAACCCAGCTGGCAGAAGAGGGAGCATCTGTGAGCCCCAAGGTGACAGAAAATGGGTGAACAGCCCTTACCTTAAGGAGGATGAACCTCTGGACGAGGAAGAACAGGATAGCAGACATGATGCCTGAGAGGAGGGGGGAGATGAACCAGGACAACACTAGGAGAGAAGAGGCAGGATCAGCATCCTGCTGCCAGGAGGGGAGCCAGGGGTGCATGTGGTGGCCACATGAGCCAGACTTACCAATCTTTAGCAGCTCAGACCACTTAACACCTGCTTGCCCTTTGGCCACCAGCGAAAAGCCAATGGTTGCCCCAACAATGCAGTGGGTACCAGAGATGGGCAGCTTCAAGAATGAAGCCACAAGCTGCCACACAGCAGATCCTGGAGAAGAAGGAGAACCCGTTGAGACAGCATCACTGGGACACCCCAGCGCTCCCCACCTCAGCCCCTGGTTCCTCACCAAACATGGCACTGATTGAACCCGCCATCAGCAGCTGCTGCTGCGTGGAGTTGTACATGTTCACATCGATCAGCCCCTTCCGGATGGTCTCGCTGACTTTGGCCCCCAGGAGGACAGAGCCCACAGTCTCAAAGATGCTGGCCAGGACACAGGCCTGCCGCAGGGTCACCACCCCCGAGCCCACTGCCGTGCCGAAGGAGTTGGCCACATCATTAGCGCCGACAGAGAAGGCAAGGACGAAGGCGATGATGAAGCCCAAGATCAGCATCCAGAGGAAGTCCACCATAGGCTCCGGGAGCACGGCGGGGGTCGGGTCCATGGCTCAGGCAGGGGGTTAATAAATTAGGTGGGAAGTTCAATAGGGGCTCAGCGGCCGCTATAGGGCGCGAGGGGGCTCTACCGTCCTACGGCCCCGCCGGCCGCAGGGGCCCGCGCACCGCGCCATGGCCTGCGCCGCTCCTCATCCTGCGGGAGAGACCGGGATCAGCGCGGGGAGAAAGCACCGGATAACGGCCCTTCCCGCGCGCGCCACCGCCCGCTCCCGCCGCCATGTGCCCGTCCCAGCACAGCGCAGCGCAGCGCCCGCCCGGCCCGAGGCCGCCACTCACCGGCAGGGCCGGCCGCGCCGCGCTCCGCTGCTCGCCGGTCCGGTCCGGTCCGGTCCGGTCCTGCCGGGTCTGGTCCGACCAAGAGTCCCCGCTCCGCCCCCGACTACTGCTACTGCGGCTGCTGCTGCTGCCGCGGCTGCCGCTGCCGCTGCCGCTTTAAGCACCTCCCCCCCCGCCCCAGGTGACCACGCCCAGCCCCATCCTCTGAGGTTGCGCGCATCCCGCGGCGCCCATTGGCCAACTCGCCGAGGGGCGGAGCAAGCCGCGCCGCCATTGGGCAGTGCCGCGAGCAGCGCCCCGCCCCCGTCCCTCCCCGCCCCGCCGCGACCCCGCGCGGGCAGCGCGCCCCGGCACCACGTGCGCGTCCGGCGGCGGCCCGAAACGGAGCGGAACGGAGCAGAACGGCTTTGAACGGCGCCGTGTGCGCCTGCCCCAGCCCGGGCCCAGCCCCGGGTCGGGCAGTACGAAGCCGCAGAGCACCGGGCCTTGCGCCGGGGGGTCCCGCTTGGTTCGTGGGTACCCGCAGCCCCACCCGGCCTGGCGACCCGACCGGGGCACACGCACACACATGCGTACCCGTGCGCACGGAGTGCCCGGTCCTGCTCGGTGTGACCGTTGCCCGGCAGGAACCACGGCTCACGAGGCAGAGCCACACCGCGGTATCCGGCCGCCGCACGGGTCAGCGCTCGGGGCCGCCGGTGACGTGGGCCACCCGGGGGAAGCGGCCGGGATGCCCCAGCCCCGCTGCCCCCGTGTCACCGGCCAGAGTCCGTCCTGTGACCCCGTGTCCCTGGCCATGTGCGGTGCTGGGCACAGGGGCCACAGAGTGGGGCTGGGGGGAAGCGAGGGGGGACCATGCCCAGAGTCTGGGGTTCTGTCGTCCCTCTGAGCCCCCAAGACGGGAAGAGGGGTAGCCTCATGCCCTGTCCCCTCCCCACATCCCGGTCACCACGGGGTGGCCCCATCTGCTCATAGCGGTTAGGCAGACTCCCCTCAATGATGATGCTGGAAGTGCCCATTTCCTGGGCCCCTGGGGCCATCCCTTTGTACCCACAAAGCTGGAGGGGACCCGGGTGTGCCTGCACCCCTGTGGGGCAGAGGTGGCCAGGGGCAGCTCCGAATACTTGGAGTGCTGCCCTGAACATGTGGGGTGCAGCATCACTTGCATGGGGTGCACAGGGTGATGCAGGCAGGGTGCTTCCTGAGCCACCTCCAGGTGACTTGGGGCCCAGCAGGAGTCAGCAGCGTTGGCTCTTGGAGTAGCTGGATCCAAGTCAGCTTTGACCGGTCCTGGTGACTGGGAGAACTTCTGAGGACTGGAGTGAAGCAAAACACCACTCCTATCTTCAGGGAAGACAATAATGAAGACCTGGAAACCATTTCCATGTGTGTAAAGAACAAGGAGCTGGTGGGGAACAGTCAGCATTGGCTGCCAAAGTGGAAATGGCACTTCACCAGTTCTGCAGTGAGGTGACTGGCTTGGCGACCAAGCAGAGGATGTTTCGTACCTGCCCCTCAGTACAACTGCCAGGCGTAACACCCTCTCAGGCCGACCAGAGGAGCACGGTTAGCTGCGTCACAGTGAGCTGGACCGAAACCCAGCTGAGTGTCTGGACTGGAGCATGGGGATCATGGCACAAAGTCCAGCTGGAGGCTGGTGGCTTGTGGTCTGCCCTGGGGTGGACGCAGGGACCAGTCTTGTTCACCGTCATCATGAAGGACCTGGGCATGGGGTGGATGCACCCCAGCAGCACTGCAGGTGATAGAGCGGCGCACCAGTGGGTCCTGCTGCCGTGCAGATGGACCTTGGCACCATGGATGTGCAGAGCCCTGCAGGTGTCATACAGAGAGGGAATGGAGCCAGACTCCTCGTGATTGTTCCCACAGGCAGGACAAGAGGCAAGAGGTACAGATTAAAACTACCCAAACAGAAAACACCTTCCATAGAGCAGTGCTCCAAGCCCCTGTGTCCAACCTGGCCTTGAACAACTGCCAGGGATGGGGCAGCCACAGCTCTGGGCACCCTGTGCCAGCGCCTCAGCATCCTCACAGGGAAGAGCTTCTGCCTAAGAGCTCCTCTCAGTCTCCCCTCTGGCAGTTAAAGCCATTACCCTTAGCCTGTCCCTACAGGCCCTTGGCCAAAGCCCCTCTCCAGGTTCCATGCAGCCCCTTTAGGTATTTTAAAGTCTTGGAGCAGAGCTGCCCAAATCCCATGGGAGGGCATGGCAGAAAGGGAACAGGGCTCCCAGAGCTGCTGAGCTGAGCTGAGCTGCTCTGCACTGGTGCGCCCAGCCCCAGCGCTGGCATTGACCTGGAGGTCCCTGAAGGTGTCCTGTGGCAAGGGGGAGAATATGCTAGAAGCCAATGCAGCCACTCTGGGATGGACTTGCTGCTGGCCAAGGCTGAGCCCATCGGTGACAGTGGTGGTTCCTCTGGGACAACGTATTTAAGAAGGGATAGAGACTGCTGGGAGGGAGGAGAATGTGTGAGAGAGAGAACAGCAGCCCCCTATGTCAGTGTAGAGGAAGAGAGGAGGTGCTCCAGGTGCTGGGGCAGGGATTCCCCTGCAGCCCACGGAGGTCCATCCCATCCACCAGGGATGAAAATGAGCTTGGGAAGAAGGGAGGGATGGGGGAAGGTGTTTTAGACTGGTTCCTGTTTGTCATTATCCTGGTCCATCATTAATTGGCAACAAATTGAAATCAGTTCTCCCAGGCCAAGTCTGTTTTGCCAGCGATGGTAGTTGGAGAGCGAACCATGAGCTTTCCACCATACACGGCATCCAGCCAAGGTCACCCACCACCCTCTCTGCTCAGATCTCTTCCCCTTCCTGAGCACCCTCATCCACTCCCTTTCCCACTGCGAGCTGTTTGCAGAGGGGTCAACCCAGGCAATGGCACTGCAAGGCCCAGGAGCCCTCTAGTGATGGTGTGGGTCACTGTCACAGCACTCAGTCCCCAGCCAAGCGAAAACTCGAGGCTCCATCCCTCACTGAAGCCAATGGAAGATTTTGCCTCCTCTTTTCATGCTTTTTAAGCTGCTGTGCTTGGAAGATGATCCCACAATCTCCTGCAGCCGACTCCCAAATCCATGTTCTCCTCATAGACAAAAGCTGTTGTCCATGCCAATATGAGTATGGTGCAAGCTCCTTGCTAACATGTGGCTGTGAGCACATGTCAGCCACAGGATTTGAGGAGCCAGAGCCCAGCTCCAGGGCAAGCACTGCAGGCAATGGCTATGGAGTTGATGGGGGGATCAATCCATGTCCTGCCCATGGGCTGACACATCCGTGCTTCAGCTTCTCTTGTCAGCATGGTCGCATGGGGAGGCAAGTGTGAGAGACAAGGGCAGGGAAAGGGAGGGAGTCATTTGCAGGACTGAAAGGAAGAGCCCGCAGAAGTAAGCAAAGGAGTGTGTCTGAAGGGCTCTATCAAGGCTCTGCATCCAGAGAGCTGGTTTTCTACACTTGACACCATCAGTGCATCACTCTGTGCCATGTCTGCTCTCATCTGATGCTATATTCTCATTCAGTGAACAGGAAGTCAAGCAAGAATGCCCAGGAGCTGTCTGGAAAAAGGCATGACCAGCAGGTCAAAGGAGGCGATCCTTCTACTCTGCTCTTGTGACCCCTCCTGCAGCACTGTGTGCAGTTCTGGTGTCCTCAATACAAGAAGGACATGGAGCTGCTGGAACAAGTCCAGAGGAGGCCATAAGGATGCTCAGGGGCTGGAGCAGCTCCTGTATGGAGCCAGGCTGAGAACATGGGGGCTGTTCAGCCTGGAGAAGAGAAGCTGCGTGGTGAAAGAAGGACGCACAAAAGCACAAAATATAATCAGTTCTAAATGAGGTTATGGCTTTGTAATGGGGGTGTTTGAGGGTGGTTTTAGGTCCATAGGACCTTAGTACAAAAAGCGTAAGAAAAGTAAAATAGAAAAACAGGACCTGGGGATGGGCACAGTCAAACTGGCTGATGGGTGGAGGGACAGGGTGATTGCTAAGTCAATGAACCCATTAAATTGGTGTAAACATCTACTGGGGAGTATCCGGGACATCCGTCCCGGGGAGGGGGCAGTGAAACTATCTGCTCTACAAAAGGACAGGATGATTAAGTCTAATGTTAAGGACTGCCAGCGGGTAGGAATGCTGTAAACAACTCTCAAAGACCACCATCACCTTTTGTGTACCTATGAATATGAATGTATGCCCAGTGACTGTAAAAGGATGGCCTGTGTGGCAATACGGGGAGACACGCTTGGAGGAGCTATCCCCCGTGTCTCCCGGCGCCGCAATAAAGAATACCTCCTTGTCAACCTGAAACTTTGTTGGCGAGTTCCTGGAGTTTTCTCCCGATCAGTGGAGAGCTCAGAGCAGCTTCCAGTGTCTGAAGGGGGCTGCAGGGATGCTGGAGAGGGGCTCTGCATCAGGGACTGCAGTGACAGGACATGGGGTGATGGGTTCAGACTGGAACAGGGAAGTTCAGGTTGGATGTAAGGAAGCTCTTCCCTGTGGGGGTGCTGAGGCGCGGGCACAGGGTGCCAGAGAAGTGGTGAATTCTCCACCCCTGGCAGTGTTCCAGCGGAGCACCGGCAGCGCGGGCAGGGACCGAGCGGGGGTCTATGCAGGAGATGATGGAATGGGCTCTGCCCATCACCGCTGCCGCGCGCTCCGCACCGGGCCGGGGCACCGATCCCCACCCCCTCCATGATGGCGCCAAGACCGCTCCCGCTGCCTCTTCCCGCGGGCCGCCGGACCCCGCCCCCGGAGCGGCGGCCACGCCCCTATCCGTGCAGAGGACACGCCCCCCGCGTATGTGCCGCTAGGGGCTTGGCGCCGCCTAGCGGTTAAGATCAACACATCCTCAGGGGAAGGGGGGAGTTACCATTGATGGGGGGGGCAAAAAGCGAGCGAGGGGCTATGGGGGAGCTGTGGGGCAGCAGTGCCATGGGGCTGTAGCTGTGGTGGTGGTGGCGGTGATGTGAGGTGGTGGGGATGTGTGGTGGTGGTGGTGATGATGTGGTGGGGATGTGCAGTGGTGGTGGTGACACGCGGTGGTTGTGGTGATGTCCTGTGCTGGTGGTGATGTGTGCTGGTGGTGATGTGGTGGTGACGTGTGGTGGTAGTGGTGGTGTTGTGCGGTGGTGATGATGTGGTGGTGGGGATGTGCAGTGGTGGTGGTGACATGCGGTGGTTGTGGTGATGTCCTGTGCTGGTGGTGATGTGTGCTGGTGGTGATGTGGTGGTGATGTGTGGTGGTAGTGGTGGTGTTGTGTGGTGGTGATGATGTGGTGGTGGTGATGTGCGGTGGTGGAGGTGGTGATGTGCTGTGGTGGTGGTGGTGTGGTGTAGTGTTGTGTCCTTAAGCCGTGGCAGGGACCGCAGCAGCTCCCATTGTTCCCATGCTCCTGCCCAGGGCTCTGCTGCCAACTTCTCCCCCATAACCTCTCTGCTTCTCCATACAGAGACGTTCCCTCTCAGATGCCAATGGCATCAGAGTTCCCCGGCGTGAGTTTCGCTGCTGCAGCCATGCCCATGGCCACGGGGAGCCCCTGTGCCCCGGGGGCTACTGCACATCCTGTACAAAGCCCAAAGGTGTGGCTTGGGGGTGGCAGAGTCTGCAGGCCTGTGCCAATGGGAGCTGCATTGTCCTGGTGTTGGGTTGGCTTTGTTTGCACTGCGAATGCCTCAGGGATGGGGCAGCCACAGCTTCTCTGGGCACCCTGTGCCAGCGCCTCAGCACCCTCACAGGGAAGGAAGAGCTTCTGCCCAAGAGCTCATCTCAGTCTCCCCTCTGGCAGTTAAAGCCATTCCCATGTCCTGTCCCTACAGGCCCTTGGCCAAAGCCCCTCTCCAGGTTTCCTGCAGCCCCTTTAGGCCCTGGAGCTGCTCTCAGGTCTCCCCTTCAGGAGCCTTCTCTTCTCCAGGCTGCCCCAGCCCAGCTCTCTCAGCCTGGTTCCAGAGCAGAGCTGCTCCAGCCCTCACAGCAGCTCCATGGCCTCCTCTGGCCTCGCTCCAACAGCTCCACGTCCCTTTGGTGCTGCTGCCCCGGAGCTGGATCAGGACTGCAGGGGGGTCTCCCCAGTGTGCAGCAGAGGGGCAGGATCCCCTCCCTCTACTTCATAGGGGACTCCTGCAGAGGGTCCTGTAGGGGGTTCAGAGGAGGCTCTGATGGACGCCCCTATGAAGAGACCCCTGAGGGTCCCCCAAAGACTCTCCTGCAGCCACCATCCTTCCGTACCTGTGCAGGGCTGGGGGCAGCGCTGCTGCCCGCTCCCAGCTCCCAGGGGCAGGAGACGTGGGCCACAGGTCACACATGGGAGAGATTGTGGCTGAGAATCGCATGAGGCGAGTGATGAGCTGGTGAGTTCGTGACTCAGATGAGGCTGTGCCGAGCGGATGGGGCCCTTGTTCACCTCTTCTTCCTGTTGGCCTCATAAAGTAAAGCTTAATTTACAGACTCCATCGTCCTAAAAGGTTGGAGCCAAACCTGCTCTGGTGGGGTGCTGTGCCCCACCGTACCCTCCTGTGTCCCCCCCGCAGCTGGCTGCACTGGGGCTGGGGGCAGCACCGTGGGTGCCGCTGTGGGGCAGGGGCCCCACTGCCACTCTTGGGGTGCTGGGGATCCCCAGGGGACTGCAGCACAGCGCGGCGGGCAGGGTGCTACTGCGTTCCCAGGGTACTGGAGTGAGGTGGAGGTCCCATTGCACCCCACTTTGGGGGGGTCTGGGGTTCCCCTCGGTACTACGGGGGGAGGGGAGGGCAGTTGGCACTTCCGAGTGTCCCACTGCCATTGAGGGCTCCGGGGGTCCCACGGATGCCACTGGAGGAGCCCCTTGGGCATGGGGGGGTGGGCACCGGTGCCGTCGGTGGGCTGAGGGTTCCCCGGGAGCCCCCGCGAGGGCCGGGCCCTCGGAGAGCCCGGAACGGTTGTGCGCGGGGCGGGTTCCGGGCGGGCGCGGAGCGGAGCGGAAGCGCGGGCGGGCGCGGTTGCCGTGGCAGCGGTCCCGGAGCCGCCATGGAGGCCGCGGGCGCGCTCACCGACATGTACGACCAGGCGCTGCTGGGCATCCTGCAGCACGTCGGCAACGTGGAGGAGTTCCTGCGCGTCCTCTTCGGCTTCCTCTACCGCAAGACCGACTTCTACCGCCTGCTGCTGCGGCCCGGCGACCGCCTGGGCTTCCCTCCCGGCGCCGCGCAGGCCATGGCCCTCCAGGTACCGGCGGCGTGCCCTGGCCCACCGCGCTCTCCCGGCGCCGCTACTCCGCCTCAGGCCCGGCGGGGCAGGAGGTAGAGGCCGCGGTGGGCGGTGTTGTCCCGGCCGCTGGGCCCCGCCAAGTGCGTTTGTCCCACCCGAGCCGGGCCGCGTCTCCCGGGAGAGGTCTGGGAGAGACCGGGAATGGGGATCGGGCAGCGCGGCAGCTCCCGGGTAACCGACCCTGCCCCGCGGGGTGGAGGAGGGGGCACGGGGGGGTGGCAGTCACAGGATTGACCAGTTTGGAAAAGACCTTTGAAGTCATCCGGTCCAACCCTTACCCCGGCGCTGCCGAGGCCACCACTGACCCATGGCACTGAGGCCTCCACGGGGTGTGAACACTCGCAGGGACGGTGACTGCAGCACTGCCCTGGGTAGTTCCAGTGCCTGAGCACCCTTTGGGGCAGGAATTGTTCCTCAGCTCCATCCAAACCTCCCCTGGTGCAGCTGAGGCCGTTTCCTCTCATCCCATCCCTTGTTCCTTGGGAGCAGAGCCCAGCCCCCTCCTGGCTCCATCCTCCTCTCAGGCAGTTGTAGGCAGCGATCAGGTCCCCCCTGAGCCTTCTCTTTTCCATCTGAACCCCCCAGGTCCCTCAGCCATTCCCATCACACTGCTCCAGGCCCTGCTCCAGCACCAGTGCCCTTCTCTGGCCCTGTTCCAGCACCTCAATGTCTCTTGTAGTGCTGGGCCTAACTCAATGTCCAGTGTGTGCTAGCCAGGCATGGGCAGAAGCAGGATGCAGGGTGTGATGACTCAGCATGGGGAGCAACCTCACCCTGGGGCAGGGAGGGGTGGCTTTTCTCTGAACAAGTGCATGGCTTTGACCTGAATCAATCAGTTCTGGCTTGAGGTCACTGCTCCTTCACCTGTGTGGCCTGAGAGCTCCAGGTGAGCTGTCCTCCAGCTTCTCCTGGTGCAGCTTGTCCTGTTTGCACCTTGGAGGTTTGCTCCAAGCTTCGGCCTAGCAGACAGCCCCTGGTGAGCACTGGCTCCTTGGAGCCCCCTTCCCAGCCGGCAGTCAGCGCTCCTTGCTCTCCCTTTTTGCAGGCAGATGTGAGTTTGGCTGCCAGGCCATGACCCAGGACATGATTTCAAAAGGGCTCCCAGGAGCTTGGGCTTTCTCCCGAGCTCTGTTCAACGTGGCCGTGTTGCTTCTGAGCTAGTCACCAGCTGGTTTTGTTGATGGCTGAAGCAGCTTGGTGTGGGAAGTGAGGGGTGTATGGTGTCCAGAGAGGGAGGGACAGCTCTAAGCACCCCAAATGCGTAATGCTTCTCCTCTCCTCCCTGGCTTCTGCACAGAGCTCGGCAGCTCGCTGACCTGCTGGGTTTGCTTTTTGTCTTTCAGGCCTTCAAAGTCTTTGAGCGGATGGCCCGGCAGGATGATGAGAAGAGGCACCGAGAGCTGGAGGCAAAGCTAAGGAAGGAGGAGGAGGAGGCTGCTGAGAGCGTGAAGCCGCCAGCTGCAGCTCAGGAGGTGGAGGTAGAGACAACAGCAGAGCACATCCCCGTGCCGGATACTGGGGGAGCTGCGGGGACACAGGAGTCGCCTGGAGCCCAGGATGCAGCCCCCAGCCTGGTGTCTGCAGAGTCCCTGGGGGCCGCTGCCCCAGCAGAGCTGCCCATGTAAGGGTCTCTCTTTGTGCTCCTGTCAGGGGGGAGGCAGAAGCATGGAGGTGGTGTTTGTTTGTCCTGTGCACAGCCCTTTGCTGTCCTCTGCAGCACTCAGCCCTGCAGGAGGCTCCCATGAGGGCTCCAGTGGCTGGAGGCAGTGTGTACTTACCCACGGGAGGGCAGGGGTTTGATTTCCTGCTGCTGGTTTGATGTCTTCCCATCGTGTAGCCCTTTTCTCATGGCAGTTTGGTGTTGAGCGTTCCTTGGGTGCTGTGAGACACCCGCAATGCCTGCGAGGCATCAAATACACATGGCAGAATGGGTTCAGAGGCCTCTGGAGGTCCCTTTTCTCAGAGCTGGGCCAACTTTGAAGCTCAGTCAGGTGCTGCAGAGAGTTCTGTCTTTAGCTGTGTTCCTTTGCCAAAATGAGCTGCTTTCAAGCCTTGTGATTTACAGAGATGTCTTTGTTCCAAAGTCTTCCTCCAACCTGCCTCTGCTGCACAGCAGGAGGGAAGCTCCACTGGGCTGGTGTGGCCTTTCTGTACCACTTTCTGAGCACAGGGTCCTTCCTCAGGTGTCACCTTGACTGCTGCGCCAAGGCAGAGCTGCCCAGCCCTTGCTCAGGGCCTTCCACACCACTGAGTCTCCTGTGCCTCCTCAGCCCAAGGCAGTGCTTTGCCTCACCATGTGTGGGCTGTGCCCCACTGACATCTCTGTCCCGCCCCAGTGCCACTCGTGGTTGGAGCCCCGTGCAGTCACTGCTGCTTTCCTGGTCCTCTGTGGGGCTCGCTGCAGTCTGTCCCTGCTGTCCCACTGGTGTGTGGCCAGGAGGACAGCTTGGGCCAGTGGTCTCTGTGCTCTGGGCCAATTGATACACAGCAGCAGTGAGAGCAGGCCACCTGGGAGAGCCCCACGTCCCTCCAATGCCATGAGGGGTAGAGAGGATTGAGAGCCCAGACTTCAGGGGCTGTCAGCCCTTGGCATGTGGAAGGGATGGTCATAGCACCGAGCCCTTGGGGGCAGTGGCAGGGCTGTGGCAGAGTCTGAGCCTGCAGTGGCAGAGAGGAAGTCCCGAGTGTGGCAGCTGTCGGGTGGAAGGGAAGGGGTACCAGTGGCAGCTCCTGGGCAAAGGGCCTGCTGAGTAACTTGATGCCATGGGGTGGAGGAGAAGGACTTGGGCTTAACTCCACAGGTCTGACACAAATCCCACAGGCTAAAAATAAGCCAGAAGTCAAAAATGAGCTCACCTGAGAAGCTGCATCCTGCCACCAGCGCTGGCCTGGGGAGGGAAGGTTGTCCTTAGACTGTCAGCACAAAATGAACGAGCCACGAAAAGCCCTGTTGGAGCAGGCAGGTCTCTGTGATTTATCCTAATGGAGAGTGGGGTCTCAAGCCCCTGGGAGCAGGAGGGCTGTCCTGAGCGCTTCTGCCCCTTTGCAGCCCATTTCTTGCCTTCTGCCATGTGAAAATTCCACTGGGCCTTTTGTTGTGGGGCAGCAGCTGCTGTAAGTGGTGTTCAGGTGCTTGGAAACAGATGTCAAGGCTGTGGGATGGGAACTGGAGGGATTAGGAAGGAAGCTGAGGGCCGGTGTGGGAGCAGGACGTGTCTGACAGCAGGTGCCTTGGAGCTGCCAGGGACGGTTTCTGCTGCGGGTGGTGAGAGTCCTGCGAAAGCTCAGCCCTTTCCTTGTCCCTGCTTTGAGTGTCTGTCCTGGTACAGTTGGGGAGTGGCGTGGGGCAGAGTTCAGGCACTCAGATGCTGTTCTGCGCCCACAGGCATCGCATCGAACGCAAAGCTGCATGGCTGCTCTCCCGCCAGCCTAGCCTTTCCTTTTCCTGCTGCCCTAGACGTGCTATGGGGTGAAGCACTCACAGTCCTTTGCAGCTGCCCCTGTTGGGTGGGTGACACCAGTGGGTGACACCAGCTCCACAGCCCCGCTGCTGGTCTTCAGGCCAGAACAGGGTGTTTGCGGGCTCGAAGTAGGGCAGAGAAGGTGCGGGGTTTGTCAAACGGCTGCAGTTGGTTTCTGTGCCTGTGGGGGGCACTGGAGCCCCCGAGAAGCAGCAGGGACCAGGAGCGGGTGTCCTGGACACCCCCCGGGAGCTTGTTAATAATTTAACCAACTGCTTAATTCTGCACAGCCCCTTCTGAGCAGAGCCCGGAGCCACCAGCCTGGCTTCGAGGGGCGCATGGATAATGTGCGGCTCCGGATGCAGGGATGCAGAGGAAAGCTTAAATGAAACTGTTTTCCACGTCCCTCTCCCCTGCCCCCACCGCTGGGAAGCAAACCACTGTCACCCAAGTCTATATAAAAACCTGCTCGTTCTGTCAACCTGACTGCTCCCTAAATGTAGGGCAGGTACCAGCCCAGATCTGCCAGCTCCCATCAGAGCCTCGCTGTGTGCCCGGGTGCTGGGGAGCTGGTGGTGAGCATCTTGCAGAGCGCAGTGAGGTGGTGGCAGCTTTTTCAGGGTCGATGCACAAGGGAAGAGCAGAATCAGGCAGCTTTGTGGGTGCAGAGGGCTGCCTGTGGACGAGGGGGGTCTCTCCGTGTCCCTCGCCTTCCTGCCTGCAGAAGGCAGCGGATGCAGTGCCCGTCACTGTGCCAAGGAGTGAGGTGTCTTTGGGGTGACCCGAGTGCCAGGGTCTGTGCCGAGGGGGACCAGAGGTTTCCTTTGTGCCACCTCAGCCCAGCTTGCAGCTGCCCTGGGTGATGGCATCCCTCCCTGGCCATCGAGGTTCTCCTGCTCTCCCTCCTCACTGGGGGGCGGAGGGGATCGTGCCCCCCATGAGCCCCCCACGACGGGGCTGTGCACGCCAGGGGCACAGCGCTGGGGCTGGTGCTGCAGCCGCGCAGCTCGCGCAGGCCCCGGCTCCTGCTCTTCCCCCATCTGCTCCCAGAAGCCTCCCTTGCCTGAGCTCAGCTCCTAATTTTGAACACCTCCGCCACCCAGCACCCTCCCCTTCCCCCAGCTTGGAGTTCATCCTGCATATATTTGCCACACAGCATTTAAAATAGAGCCCGGCAGCCCACGTGTGGCACTGTGCAGCCCGGCCTGGGCTCAGCTTGTGCTTTCTGCCTCTGGTTCCTGGCTCCCCTCTGCTCCTTTCTTTCTCGGAGCAGAATGGGGGGCAAAGCCCTCCTCCCCATGCCCTGGGAGCCCCATTCTGGCAGGAGATGGTGGCAGGGGGTTCATAGCAGCAGCTCTGGAAGCCTGTGCAGGATGGTGAATGCTTACTCTCACGTATTTCTCCATCCAGTCTTTGTGTCTCCTCCTGGGTGTTCCAGGCAGAGCTGCTCTGGGCTATATCTTTGAGATCGCCTTAGACTCAGTGGACCCAGGTGGGGTCTCACAGAGAAGGACCTCTGGGGTAGGCAGATCTTGAAGGGTTCCCCTGAAAGATGATGTTTCTCTCGCAGGGGTGGTTACCTCCACAGCAGGGAGCTGGGGCAGCCGCTGGTCCCTCTGCTCCTCCAGGACTGGGGTGGAGCCTTAGAACTGGACCAGCAGGACACGAGCACTGAACCAGAGCAGAATGGAACTCCGGGGTCTCTGTGGCCTGACCGCCTCCTGCGGCATGGAGAGGGAAGTGAGGAGGGTGTAGGAGGGGACTGCAGTGAGAAGGGGCAGTTCATGGCTGGTTGGGCCTTGAAGGAAACCCTGCAGGTCTCTGGGCTGGGGCTGCCTGGAGAAGAGAAGGCTCCTGAAGGGGAGACCTGAGAGCAACTCCAGTGCCTAAAGGGGCTGCAGGAAACCTGGAGAGGCGCTTTGGCCAAGGGCCTGTAGGGACAGGCTAAGGGTAATGGCTTTAACTGCCAGAGGGGAGACTGAGATGAGCTCTTAGGCAGCTCTTTCCTGTGAGTGTGCTGAGGCGCTGGCACAGGGTGCCCAGAGAAGCTGTGGCTGTCCCATCCCTGGCAGTGTTCAAGGCCATGTTGGACACGGGCTTGGAGCACTCTGCTCTATGGAAGGTGTCCCTGCCTGTGGCAGGGGGTTGGAACTGGAGGAGCTTTATGGTCCCTTCCAACCCAAACCCTTCTGTGATTCTTGCCATGTGTGACCTGGGGAAGAGGGTCCCTAACCCTTGACCTGTGTGTGCAGTGTGGCTGTGCTGAAGGAGGGGATGAAGATGCAGCAGCGTTGCCTGCGCCCCAGCCTGGCCCTGGCCACACTGCCCCCATGTCCAGCTGAGCTCTGCTGTGGGGTGGCTCCACAGTGACCTACAAAACCCACTTCTGTGCTTCCCATCCCGCTGTCCCTGGCGAGAGGCAGAGCAAAATTGAACTGAAACGTGTTAATGTGGGAAACGTGTTAATGTGGGGAGCTGACTGCTCTCCGGCTCCAGTTCTCTGCTCTCCTGAAAGCAGCCACTTCCATTCCCAAAGCCCTGGGGTTAACCCTTTGTGGGGCACACCGGGAAGCATCCTCGAGATAGCACAGCAGTGCTCTGGGGAATTTCCATGAAGCTCCTGTTTGAATCTAATTCGACTTGGCACCAGCTTGGCTTTGCTGGAGGTCCAGATGGATGTTTGTCGAGTGAGGACAGGATTTCTGGCGTGGCTTTGTTCTCCTTGAGGTGCCGGAGAGGGGAGTTTCGGCTGATCACCCTCAGCAAGGAGCAGGGCTGTGGAGACAAGGGACCACTGCTCACTGCTGGCTCTGAGGCTAGTTTGGTTTGGTCAGAGGCAGCATTGTCCCAAGCTTTCTCCTCTCAAGCAGTTTCCAGAACAGGCAGGGAACGTGCGGATGCTCCTGTTCAGCTGGCTCTACCTGGGCCCATCCAGACCAGAAGCCAGTTAAACTGGTTTCCTTCCCCAGCATCCCTGTGGGTTTCTGTGTGAGCTCACCTGAGTCCACGCTGTTCTTCCAGCCTGACCCAGAAAGATGGAGCTGATGCCGATCCATATTTAAGGCGGTGTCTGTCCTGGTTCTCATTCCTCTTGCGTTCAGGAGCTGCGCAGAGGTGCCGCAGGGAATTCCCCCATTGCAAGCAGTAGCCAGCCAGACCTCAGGAGAATGGCCTGACCCGGTGCTGCCAGGCTCCATCTGGCCCCGTGTCCTGTCTGCAGCAGCAGCAGATGTTCTGGGGAAGAGGAGAACAGAGCGTGCGGTGGTGTTTCCTCCCTGTTTTCCCCCTGCCGCCGGCAAAGAGCAGCGCAGTGGCTTCTGTCTCCGTGCAGGGTGCAGGCAGAGGGGCAGGAAGCGGTTCGTTACCCTTCTCCACCCCATGTGGGGTTTTCCTACTGTGTCCGTTTCTCCCTTTCAGTGTGTTTTTAGGCTGACGAGTGAGAAGCACGAGGATGCTTCTCACTTACGCATTTTCATGCTCCTGGTTCTGCATGATCCTCCGGTGTTTCTTGCTGATGCTCAGGTGGCAATAGCCTGTGTGTTCCCCACTTCCTACCCTGCTTCTTTGCTCATGAGCTGTCCTCATGGGGCCATGAAACCCTCTTCAAGAAAGGTGGTCCTCCCCCAGTCAACTGGCATCACTCAAACACTTTTCCTGCCATCCCAGCGCTCCCTAAGGCTGAACACCAGCTCTCCAGGTGGGAGCTGCTGGGAACAGGAGCTTCGCAGAAGCCCCATGTTGGCCAGATCTCCCTCCACCTGCATGCCCAGGGGAAGAAAGGCGGTGAGTCCCCGGCTCGCCTGGTGACACCAAAGCTCTTTCACTCTCTGTAGCTGCAGCAGGACTTGTGGGGCTGTTGTGTTTGATTTCTAGGAGGGATGTGTCCAGGTTATACTGGGGGAAGGGGAAACTTTAAGTCCACTGTGCTAAGCAGAGTCTTTCATCTAGTGTGGCAGCAGGGCCAGGGCAGGGATTGTGCCCCTGCACTGGGCACTGGTGAGGCCGCACCTCAAATCCTGTGTTCAGCTCTGGGCCCCTCGCTACGAGAGAGACATTGAGGTGCTGGAGCGGGCCCAGAGAAGGGCGCTGGAGCAGGGCCTGGAGCAGTGTGATGGGAATGGCTGAGGGACCTGAGGGGTTCAGATGGAAAAGAGAAGGCTCAGGGGGACCTGATGGCTCCCTACAACTGCCTGAGAGGAGGATGGAGCCAGGAGGGGGCTGGGCTCTGCTCCCAAGGAACAAGGGATGGGATGAGAGGAAACGGCCTCAGCTGCCCCAGGGCAGGTTTGGATGGAGCTGAGGAACAATTCCTGCCCCAAAGGGTGCTCAGGCACTGGAACTGCCCAGGGCAGTGCTGCAGTCACCGTCCCTGCGAGTGTTCACGCCCTGTGGGGCCGAGCTGGGGTAAGGGTTGGACCGGATGATTTTAAAAGTCTTTTCCAAGTGAGTTGATTCTGTGGCTCTTGCAAGGAGAGAGGCCATGGCTTCCCGCTGGGAGAACTGCTTTAACACACAAACCTTGTCCAACAGCAGTGGAAGCGCGGCTGCTCAGCAGCGGCTTTTCAAGGGGCTGATTTCATCCTGAGCTGAGGATGGGACCCACTGTGTCTGGCGCAGCCCTTGGCTGTAAGAAGTCTTTTGCAGCTGACGAGGGTCCGTTGGGGTCCCCTTTTCCCAGTGCTTTCAGGGGGAGTGGGGCTCCTGCTGCTGGGTTGCTGAGCTCAGCAATGGAGCGCTGGTTCCTGTCTCGCACTGTGTTGCTCAGGGCTTTGGTTGCCCTACCAAGGTGCTGAGCTCCCAAATTAGGTCCTGGGACCAAAAATAACTAAATTAAACCTATAAATTTTTCTCTTAACAAGAAGAAAATCCCAGGGCTGGAGGCGCGGGACAGCGTGTGCCTGATTCTGATTTAAAGTGGCGTTTTCTGTTTGCTCCTTTGAACACTGCGTTGTTCACCAAAAGAAGTGGCCGAATGTGGAAAACTACCACAGTCTGGCATGGCCCCGCTGGCTGCCTGGTGTCCACGCTGGGGGGGTCTGGGCGGCCACTTTGTCCTGTGCTTCCGCAACTCAATCCCATTGGATTTCTTTGGCCTTACCCCCTTTTTTCCAGGGGAGCTATAAGTGAACTTAGTTCTGTCATATGTAGTTAGTTATTAGAGCCGTTTTAACTGCCCGTAGGTGTCTCGGAGGACACCTCTGAAACCCAAGGTTGTATCGGCTCTGTACAAACAATAAAGGTCCAGGGGGACTCCTCTCAACAGTGGTGTGTCCTGCTGTCCTTGACCTACATATCCCGGCAGGGGTGAAATCCACCCCTCTGGTGACCATGCTTTGGAGCTCCTAGAGCTGGCAGTGGCATTTAAACTCACCTAATGTCAGTAAGTTGGCTCTGTCGAAGGGCTCCGTAAATAACTCAGAAGCCAAAAGGGAAGGCTAAAAGCTTGCCTGAAGTGTGTGAGCTTGGGAAAGAGCAAGGCCCTTACCTGGCCAGGAGAGGGGCAGAGCCTCAGTCCGTATGCTGGGACTGGTGGCATTCCGGCTGCCGCAGCTTGGGTGAATTCACTCTTGGGCTGCTGGGTTCAGTAGTAAAGGCATTGTCCTGCGGGGCACCTTGTACAGGGCAGCCCCCCAGGGTCATCCAGGCTCAGAAGTGCAATGGGATAGGGGGGAAAAGTGTCTCCATGTGCCCTGGTTTTGGTTGTTGGTCCCATCCTAGGGATGAGTCGAAGCTCTGAGGCTTCCTGAAGGCGAGAAGAGCTTCCTGTAGAGCTGAGGGTGGTCACTGCAGGCTGGAGCCTGGTGGGGGGTGCCTGAGGTTTGGGGCTCTAAAGGAGGTGTTGGCTTCCATTGTTCAGTCTGTTTTTGAGAGCAGGACCACCAATGCTGCACATTGCAGCCCTGGAGGTTTCCGGGGGGGGGGGGGAGATCCTTGGGGAGCTGCTGCTGAGCTTCTGTCTGGTTTGGGGGTGAAGGAGACCTTCCACCACAGGATTTGGGGCCTTCTCCCAGCAACCCATACACACCTGAGCTGGAAGAAACCCTGCGGGTCAGGAGGGCTCCGGGACGCCCCTCGGGCTGCTGTTGGGCTCCCTGACAACCATAGAGCTGCTGTGTGGATCCGAGTGGATCCTGAGGCTTGTTGACTGTGGGTATGAACTGAGCTCTAAGAGGAAAGGGATTGGTATTCAGCTGCTCACTGCTGAGCCCAAGCCCTTATAAACCGGAGTGCTGCCTACGAAGGGAGCTGTTGGGAAGTGCTGGGTGCCTGCAGGACCTGGTGAAGGGCCGCAGCGCCCGGCACCGCGCTCCTCCTGCCTTGGCACTTCTTGGGCGAAAGCAGGAGAGGCAAAGCGCCCCGGTGCTGGTGTTCTGATGCCGGAGATGTTCACTGTGGAGGTGGGGGGAGGCTCCTTTGCGGCGCTGGCAGGAGGAGCACAGCCCTGGTATTTTCCACACGCAATCTCTGCAGCTTCGAAATGCAGCTTCCCAAAGAGGTGAAACTTTCGGTTTCTCTACCTGTTACTCAGCTGCTCCTGCGCCTGCCTTGGTACCCCAGGGAGCAGAGGCCATGTCTGACCCTCTTCAGTTTCTTCTTGAAAGCTGGGGTTTGCCTGTAGTCTGCCTCATGCTGGGGCTTGACAGAAGCTGTTGAGGGTGCGCAGCCCTTCCCACGGCTTGAGGTGGCTTTGAGCTTTCATCTGGTCATGCCGGCAAGCAGGGGCTGGGAGCCAGAGCTCTGGAAAGCTGCATTCCCACATCGGGTGGGTGCCGTGGGGTGAGCCTGGCCTTTCCGCAGCGACACGGGGAGGGCTCTGCCATCGCTGGCCCTTGCCCTGCTCTTTATGCAATGATTTCCAGTCCTGTTAGTGCTGGGAAGCCTGGATGCAGGTATGGTTCAGGCTGCTTCTCCAGTGGGGAGAGAGGGGTCTGATGGGAGCAGGAGCCTGGATGATGACCGTCACCAGGGCAGGAGAACAGTGGCTGCCCTGTGCTACCCGCAGCAGCAGAGCTGAGCATACTGCAGAGCTTTCACAGGGGACAGGCTGCAAGTGGCTCCTCTCACCCTCCTCTACATCGTCCTCCCTATGTGCTGGGAAGCTCAGCAAGGTGCTTTGAGCCAAGCAGTGCTGGCTGTGAGCTGCAGGAAGATCCAAGTGCTGCTGCCTTGGTTGAGGCAGAGGCATTGAGGCCACAGCGAGCAGGAGGTAGGGTCCTTCTCCCACCACAGCTGCCAGCATTGGCACTCGGAGCTGCCGTGGAGGCTTCTGGCTTGGAGAAACCCACCCAGGGCGGGCGCCAAGGGGAAGAAGCCCTCGGCTACAGCCCAGCTGTGGTGCTGGGTGTCCTGCAGTGCTGCAGCCTGCCCAGGTGCTTGTGTGTTAGCAGCAGCTTCTCTTCCTGCATTTCCTGCTGCCTCCTTGAGTCACCGGAGCGCTGGGATGTGGGATTAGTTACGTTGATGGGTGCCATGTGCTCCAGGCTGCTGTTGTAGAGCCTTGATCTGAATGTCTGCTCCTAGCACTGAGTGCTGGCTGGGTTGACAGCACGGTGCATCTCCCTGGCAGGCTGCTGCTGATCTGTGTTAGGCATGCGGACGCCTTGTGCCTGATTCTCTCTTTTCCTACTTGCTCAGAACTTCATTATTACTTAATGAGATCCTTCCATTCTTGACAACCTCTTGAGCTTGAAGAAGGCTTTATGCACCACATGGGGACTCTGACAGTGGTTAAAAGACAGAGCTGGGGTGGGATTTCTCTACTGGTTGATGGCAGGGGGACTGTAAGATGCCATTCCCCTCTTATTCCCACTCGAAACATGGGAAGATCTTGCGGAGGGGCGAGGCATTGGGATGTTTTGTGTTGGGATGTGCTTGTGGGACATGCTGGGATGTGTTGGCAGAGCACAGGTGGGGTAGGTCCCTCCTTCAGGAGCAGCTTTGCAGAGGGAAGCAGGTATGGGTCCCTGTTGCAGCATATGCTGGGTTGGTTGCTCACAGCACTGACCTGCCTTTCTCCTCTCCTGCCTCAGCCAGTCCTGCTCGCCTGGCTTTAGCTGTCGTGGCTGTTCCTTTTCTCCACCCACCTCCACATCTGCATCACTTCACTGGTGTGACACGTTTTCCTTAAAGCTGCCTAAATAATTCACCTTGACTAAGAGCAAACAGCAGCGGAGCTGCTTTCCGCAGGAAGCTTTCCATGAATGCCAAGTGGCTGGAGGGCATCCGCGGCACCAGCAGCACACAGGCTCCTGAGCTCAGTGCCTGCCCCAGCCCCAGTCCTGGTGGACACTGAGTGGCAGGTTGGTGTCCCAGACTTCCATCAGCCCTCCTCCCAAGAGGGCAGGGGTCCTGCATCAGAAAGCTGAGATGCTCCAGGCTGCGGGGATTGGATTCCTTAAGTAGGTCTGAAAATCCTTGGGATTTTTTTCTTCTTTTTATGGAGAAAGACAAGTCCTTTGGGATTAGGCCCGTATTAGCTCCTTCCCGTGAGGCTTACCCACCCTCAGCCTGCAGCGTCGGGTTGAAGGACGGCTGCTCCTGTGCTGCTGTATCCACTCCTCAACCTTTGCATTCTTGCCCCAAAAGCCCTCAGTAAAGAGGAACTCAGGGAGCTGCCCTACTTCTCCTTACACAGAACATTCAATCAAATCCTTCGGCATGTGGTTCCTGCTCTTGGGTTGTGTCCGGTGCTGCTTTTGCAGAGCTGGAGCTGGTGCATTCTGAGGACGGAGCCGCACTCAGCCGTGTCCGCAGCGAGAGGATCGCTCTGTCACCGTTTCCACATCACTCAGCTCATCGTGCGTCACCAGCCCACGGAGCTGGAAATCCTGGGATAAGAAATGCCCAGAAACATGTCAGCGAGGCCTGGTGCGTGGCTCGACCTGCGTCCAGCTCTGCCTCAGCCGTGGTACATCCTGCTGCTGCCCCCGGCAGGTCCCGCTCCCCTCTTGCTGCGGCTGGGGTCTGACCGTGCACAAGGGGAGCAGCTCTGCTGCTGGTGCCAGCGCAGCCGTGCAGCTCCGAGGAGTGGAAAACAGATCGGCTGCTTCTCGCCAGAGCATTGTTAAAGGTTTCACCTCCCCCAAAATGACACATCATGAGCAAAAATAGAACAAGACAGAACACACAGACCCACCCACAGCATCCCCACCACCCAGCAGCCAAGTGCACACGGTGCCAAACCCTGATGCTTTTTCACCCTCCCTGTCCTCAGCCATCGCTTGGCCCAGTGGCAGCAGGAGCAGCTGTGCCATGCCATGCTCTGCATCTGGCCTTGGTGTTTGCCTGGTGGGCCTGGGCTCAGGGCTGTCTCCTGGCGGTGGGGTTGGTGCAGGAAGTTCCCTTCCCTGCTGCACGGTGGTGCTGTTGAAGCGACAGGAAGGACGGCTTTGGCTGGGAGAGGCACCTCTGGCACCTCCGGCATGGTGGCCCAGCTTGGTGCAAGCAGGAGCTGCCTCCCAACCAAGGAGCTGGGTCCAATTTCTTGAGTGCCGCCAGCATGTGCTAAGCACAGTTGGACGAGGCAAGGATCTGGCTGGAAGACCTCCAGGAAAGGAAGAATTCCTCCAGGAGATGGATGATAGAGCTGTCAGCTGTTTGTCAGAGGCACCTAACAAGGCTGAGGCCCGTGTTCACCGTCTCAACCCCTCGTTTGCTCAGGAGCGGGCAGTTTTCTGCAGGGTAATTCATGGAGGCCTTCATGAATTGCCCCTGTGCTCCTGTTCTGGGGCACGAGGTCACCCCGTTAGCTGGTGCTGGTAGGAAGGCTTATGCTTGCTCAGGAGTGATGCTCTGCAAAGAGAAGTCCAGCAGAGTTGTTGCAGAGCAAGTCCTGCCTTGGTTTCCATGTGGAAGGAGCACAATTGACACTGACCTCCACAGGGGTGCCATGAGGTTCTGATGGGTTTTGTCCCATCTTTGATGCTCTGCATCTGCTCTAACAAGCCTTGGCCGGGCACAGGCTTGCTGCCTCCGCCTTTGGCGTTTGAGATTCTCCCGAGAAAGGCAGGAGGGGAACAGCCTGGAAGGACAGCCGTTTGCTGCTTCTCCTCTGGTTCTTTGCTTGAGCTCAGGGAGACACTGATGCTTGGGATGTTGGCATAATTTCCCTCTGGTGTCTTGCTGGCAGGTTTGGGAGGAGCATGGTGAGCTCTGCCTCGGCCGATGCAGCCACTGAGCCTGGAGGTGGAGCTTCTGGTGTAAGGAGGGTGCAGTCAAACTGAAAGATGCTGCAGGCAGGACTATGGGATGCATCCAGCACTGGGCCCACAACACCAAAGGGATGCGGAGCTGCTGGAGCGAGGCCAGAGGAGGCCACGGAGCTGCTGTGAGGGCTGGAGCAGCTCTGCAATGGAGCCAGGCTGAGAGCTGGGCTGGGACAGCCTGGAGAAGAGAAGGCTCCTGAAGGGGAGACCTCAGAACAGCTCCAGTGCCTAAAGGGGCTGCAGGAAACCTGGAGAGGGGCTTTGGCCAAGGGATGGAGGGACAGGACATGGGAATGGCTTTAACTGCCAGAGGGGAGACTGAGATGAGCTCTTGGGCAGAAGCTCTTCCTTCCCTGTGAGGGTGCTGAGGCGCTGGCACAGGGTGCCCAGAGAAGTTGGCCAGGTTGGACACAGGGGCTTGGAGCACTCTGCTCTATGGAAGGTGTCCCTGCCCGTGACAGGGGTTGGAGCTGGAGGAGCTTTAAGGTCCCTTTCAGTCCAAACCACTCTGTGAGTGTGGGGTGCACCTCATTTTCCCCCTTCAGAGCCCTGCAGATCCCATTCTCTGGTGCTGTTCCTGCTCTCTGGCGCCGTTCCCCATCCCTGGCGCCGTTCCCACTCTCCGGTGCAGTTCCTGCTCTCCAGCACCGTTCCCGCTCTCGCCCTCCAGCCGGTTCGACTCCCACCATCCGGGGGCGGTTGGAAGCCAGCAGCTGGAGCCACCGCGCGCCAGCACCAGTTCGGCGCTGCCATGCCAACCCCGTTTCCATGGTGATGGGCACCCAATGGGCGACATCCAGGCAAGGCCAAGATGCCTGAAAAAAGATGCTCTTCCCCTGCTCCCAAATCCCCCCCTGGAGGCCGGGAGCCCGCGGGTGCTTCCAGATCCCAGCGTTGCCTGTGATGGGAACTGGCTCAAACCCCCCCCGGGAGGCACCGGAGGCTGTAACGGGGCCGGTAAACCCCCTGGTGCCTGCTGCGAATACATCAGAACGACAACAGAAAAGGGGAGGGCTGTTTCCGCAGCCCCTCCACAGCCCCCTCGACCGCCTTGGCTCTCATTTAATTAAAATCCATGGATCGTGCGTAATGCAGAGGGTGCTGCAGCGCGGCCACCCCCGCCCGTGCGGCAGGGGCCCCTCAGCGGGGGGTGCCAGTGGGGCGATGCGGTCCCCGGGGCCACCCGTCCCCGTCTCCCCTTTATGTAACACTCTGCAGCCCCGTGTTTGTAGAGCTCCAGATTGGAGGCTTAGGTACATAGCAAAACACTTTAAAATAACTCTGCCTTTTGTGAGCACCGCAGCTATCTTTAGGAAGGGTTTGGTTTGATTTGAAAGCCTTCTCCGGGAGGTTTCGGTGGAATAGATCCTCAGCCTGCCTTTTCAAAGGGACATGGGGTGATGGAGATCTCACTTCTTGTCTGGAAACACTGCACTGATTATTGCTTATCGATCTGATGAGCCCCATCCTATCCCCACAGCCACCTCCTCATCCTTCTCCTCAGGTTTCCTCAGCTGGACGTGGCAGTTTGCGCCAACTGTTGCTCAAGATGCACTTTTACCCAGCTGTCAACATCCCCGGGTCAGTGGAGCTCAGCTCCGTTACCTCTGTGCCCATCTCCCTCCAGCTGGGATTTTCCCAAACACACTAAAAGCAGGAGGACAACCAGCTCTGGTTTCTCATGGTGACCCCAGTGGGCAGGGGAGCTCACAGGGTCCTCCCTTTCTGTTTCGTGTATCCTACTTCCAGGTTTCTTGCTTTTCCCAGTCTCTGCTCCCTCCAACACTTACCATGTCACCCGTTTCTCCCCCTCCAGGAGACAGGAGCAGTTCCAGACAAACCCTGACAGCTACAATGGAGCTGTGCGAGAGAACTATTCCTGGTCCCAAGACTACAGTGACCTGGAGATTAAAGTGCCCGTGCCCAAGCACATTGTGAAAGGTAGACAGGTAAAGTGGTGTTAATGGTGTATCTTCCGACATTTCCCTTTCCCTCAGGTGCCCAGCTTGCCCGAGGAGCTGTGCTTGAAGCACAAGGCTCCTTGTCCTTCATACTCAAGGAGGAAGATGTGGCTGTGCCTTTTTCTCTGGTGCTGTGCATTGGCCCAGCCTGCCTGTGTTCCTGTTGGGACTGCCGTGTCCCATTGCTCCAGCCCTGGCAGGTTCCCTGGCACCATGTGGCACTTTCTTTCTCTGCTTCCATTGACTGCAAAGGCACACGCGGGTTTCTGAGCCTGGCTGGGGATGGATGCTCCTTCCCCAGCGCTCCCCCTGGCCTGGCATGCCTCCTGCCTCTCGTTTGCAATTGGGAGCTGCTGGAACGGCTCCTCTGGCACTTGAGCTCAGCCTGTGGGAGACTTGACCTGCTCTGGGTGGAAGGAGCTGGAGCCCCTCTCCCTGGCTGCCAGCATGGGCAGGGGGGTGTCATTCCCTCCTTGACTCAGGCAGGAACTTTCCTTCTCTGTCTCATCAGCTTTTCTTCCCTGCTTTTGTCCCCTCCTGGCGAGGGACTCATGGTGCCTGTGGTGCCCATGGCTGGCTTTAGTTGGACCCAGACATTTGAACTATCCTGTCTTTCCCAAGTGCTGCCCTCCCCACGGCTGATCCTGTATTTTTCCATTTGGGAAGTCCTTGCTTCCCCACCTCCTGTCCTCCTCTGCTTCCAGGGCAGCTGAAATGGGTACGCTTGGGTTTGTTCACCGGCTCCAACCTACACAGCTCCAGATCATGCCAAAAGAGTGTAGTTGGCAGCAGCAACCCGGACCAGAGGGGTGAGGGAGCAAACTGCTGCCATGGGGACAGCAGGGGACTGGGAGGTGCATCGCTCCTAGTGGGTCTCCAAAACAAACCCAAACTGTTTCTTGGAAGGATTCAGGGGCATCCAGGCGGATGTTCCATCCCTCTGCATCCTATTGCCACCACGGTGCTTCTTGCGGCCCAGGGAAGTGCTCTTTTTACTGGGGAAGTTGTGTCTTTGCCAAAACAGAAGCCCATCAGGCTTTGCCTGCCCTGTCCTTTGCCACCCAGAGGCACAGGGGCCTCGCTGGGGCAGGAGGAGCGGGGCCAGGATGCACTTTGCTGACCCTCCCTTGACTCAAGACTTGGTTCTCTGAGTCTCCCCCAGCTGCGGGGGGCTGGAAGCAGATGCGTCATGGGCCAGAGCAGGTGGGTCAGAGCCGTTTCAAAGCTGGGTGGACTTGGGTTCCTGCAGGAAAGAATCATTCCCCTGCAGTCAGGAGCACACCTTCATCTTCTATGAAGATGATCAGGTTTTTGGCTTCTGCCTGCCAAGGCGAGATTAAAACTCTCCCCAGTTTGGTCGCGGGCTCAGAGCGCGCCCGGCTCTAGCGCTACTCAGAATCTTCCTTCTGACACTTTCTTGGATTCAGGCTGTTGCTAAGGCACATTTACACTTGGGAGAGCTTAAGGTTTCCTTGTATGGAGCTCCAAAAAAGTGCCCGTGGAGCAGGAACGGGTGATGGGGTGGGAGGGAGCATCTTCCCCTGTGCTCCCCACCTCTCTGATCTACTTACAGGAACAACAGGGGCCCGCGGGGTTCAGCACTCCCTGCACGCTTAACCACGATGATGCCATCGAGCACTGCGTGTGCCTGGCCGCGGGAGCCCGGCTGGATGCCTTCAGAGCTCGGGCTTTGCTCCTTTGGATTCCTGGGTGATGGGAGCGTTTTAGCGTGCGCAGAAACCACCGTGGTGCAAAACCAGGGCAGAGCCAAGACCTGGGTCTCCTCATGTGCAGCATTTGGGGGGCAGAGGTGCTTATGGGGAGCTCACGGGGTGCCATTGCTTGTGGCTGCACTGCCAGCACAGCATGTTCCCAGTGGGATTGCCCTTGGCTTCCCCACAGCGACTGCCCAGGGTCTGGTGCTGGTTGTCCGTGCCTGGCAAACCCCGGTTTTGGAGCTGTACAGAGCAGGATGGGGCAGTTCAGCTGGAGCGAGTCAGAAGAGGAAGGGCAGCCCCTCAAAGAGCCTGTCCATCCTCCCATGGAGGGGGGATGCTGGGCAGGGGGGGGTGAAACCCCACCAAGGTACCCGAGAAGCTGCCACGTGCACCAAAGCCTGCATTCAGCGGGCACCACTGTGTGCACATGAGTCCTCTTGGGCATTTCTCTCCAGCCGAGGTGGGTCAGGGCTCTCTGGTGATGCACGTTGTGCTCCCATCACTGCTCCTGGGGGGCTGCAGTGCCAAGAGGGACTTTGTGCTGGCTGCAGGTAGAAGCCAATGTGACACTTGCCTCCTGCGCTGGGTTAAGGCCATTGATCTCTTCTTCCATTTCTTTCTCTCTTCTTCCATGTTGGTTTCTCCGCTCCTCCTCCTCACACCCTGCTGTTCCCAGAGCCACTTCGAAGTTGTCCCTTGGCCCCACCAGCTGTCTTGGAACAAAACCCCTCTCACATTTGATTGCTTCTGTCCCTGTGGATCCCACAGCTACGATGCTGCTTCTGTGCCTTTCACATCTCCAACCTCCCTGGCCCTCCATGCCCCAACGCAGCCCCCCAGAAGGTGACTTGGGGCTCACTTTGCTTTTTCCCCCTTTGCTTGGTCTGGGCAGGCCCTGTGCTGCGCTGAGAGCCCAGGGTCAGCATTCCTGACCAGGGAGCGGGGACCGGGGCAGTCAGTGGTGGCAGGGAGCAGAGCTTCATCCCCACACCTCGCTTCTGGGCTGGAGGAAGCTGCTCTGTGCTGCGGCCTCTCTGGAGATGGTTCCCATCCAGATGCTGTCTGCAGCCATGTGCCAGGGAGATCCCAAGGGAGCTCATGTCCCTTCCCTGATCCTGTGGGACCGCGGTCCTGCTCCCAGCCGGCTGCAGGGAGCTCGGTGTCACACTGGGCTGCGTGTCTAGGCCTGGGCTGCAGCCCTGGCAGGTCCCTGTCAAAGACAGCAGGTCTGGGGGCTTTATCTGGGGGGCATCAATCAGATGCAGCCATGGTGCCTGCCCCGGCTGGAGCGGCTTTGCCTGTCTCTTGCCTGCGTGGAGCTAGTGAGCTGCTGGAAATCTCCTAGGTAATGGATAATGTAATAACATTTCAAATGAGATCTGCAGAGCAGGAGGAAGATCTGGGGGAACTCTGGGAGAGAATGCAGGCAAATCTCACCGCAGTCTCCTCCTTTTGGGCCAGTGATGGGGCAGCGCTGGGGGCCACCAACCTGCCCCTTCCCGGCCAGGTCCTCCCTCAGTCCCCAGGCCTGGCTCGGGCTTTGCTGGCAACAGCTCAGGACCAAAAGGGAAAGCAGGGAGCAGATGGTCTCTCTGGAGAGGGAGGTTCTGCAGCCTGCCTCTGTCTCCCCAGGGGAGAGGCATGTCACCTCCGCGGCAGGTCGGAGCAGGGATCCCCATATGGCTGCTGCGGGCAGGAGCTGGCCCTGTTCCTGGGGACGGAGCTGCCTCTTCCCCTCATCCCCGCAGCGGGGAGAAGGGAGCAGGGCTGCAGCGTCCCCTCCTCGCAGCCCGGTGGGAGGCCTGGGCTGAGCCCGCCCTGGCTCCCGCAGCTTGTGGTGCGGTGCGGTGCAGCAGAAGGGACAAGCTGCTGCTGCTCTTGCTCGTATAGAAATCCCTGGGTGGCTCCTGCAGGGCAGGGAAGTGCTCAGCCCCTGGAGGACACCCAGCCGTGGCCACCTCATCACGGTGACGCTGGACACCCACTGTGCTGCTGCAGAGCTGGCCCACAGCAAGTGGGCATCCGGCTTTTGAGCGCTGTATGGGGGAGGCCTGTGGCCATTGCTGGGTTTCTCTGTGGGGAAACTGAGGCACAGGGCAGGTGCAGTGGCGGAACCAGCTGCCGGGTATCCCTCTGGGGCTCCGTCCGCTGGGCACTGCAGCCTCTGATCCCAGAGAGGTTTCCTTTCTCCTCTGAGCTCTTGCTGCATGCTGAGAAATGACAGTGGGATTCCCAGGCTCCTGCTACACGTGGGGCTGAAAGCTCTTCTCTCTCTCATCCCCAGCGAGTGCACTTGACCCTGCACCCCACGTAGCACAGCAAGAGGGCAAACAGAAGCCTCCCTGCTCATTTCCTCTCTCTCTGTGTTTCCAGGTGTCTGTGGATATTAGCAGCAGCACAATTCGTGTAGCAGTGCTGGAGGGGAGCAGCCCGCACGTCCTCATGGAAGGGAAACTCACCCACAAGGTCAACACGGAGAGTTCCCTCTGGAGCCTGGAGCCAGGGAAGTGTGTTTTGGTAAGGGGGTGTCTGGATCTTGGCCTGCAGCTCTGCTGGGCTTGGCTGGAAAACTGAAGCAGCTGGAAGCTTGAGGCAGGTCTGGACATGGTCTGGCTTTCCCTGTCCAGCATCCAGCTCACTCTGCCCTTTGTGTGCCGTGTCTTGTCTCTGGCTCCTGAGCTGCCCCTCTGAGCAAGCTGGCAGAGTAGCACAGCCTCTGAGCTGGGTGAGGAGGGTTCCCAAGCTCCAGTCTGTAGTGGTGGGAGCACATCAGTTTTCTAGAGGTGGTCACTGTCCCTTCATCCCAGCACATGAGGTCTGCTGGCAGAGAGGGGCTGCACCGTGGTGCCAGTGCTGCCGCTGGCTTCGCCCTGTGGTTCTCCTGGCCCTGGTCCTGCTCCAGCACCCTGCAGATGCCTGTTCACAGAATCATGGAAGTGTTTGAGTTGGAAGGGACCTTAAAACTCTTTCAGCTCCAACCCCTTGCAAGGGCAGGGATGCCCCACACCAGACCATGTTGCCAAAGGCTCTGTCCAACCTGGCCTTGAACACTGCCAGGGATGGGGCATTTACCACTTGTTTGGGCATCCTGTGCCAGCGCCTCAACACCCTCACAGGGAAGAACTTCTGCCTTACATCTAACCTGAACTTCCCGTTTGCAGCAGTTTCTCTGGCTCCTCCTCTGCCTTCAGCAAGTGCCATGGCTTGTGGTGTGCCTGTGCCCCTGCACCACAGATCTTCCCTCTCAAGATGGTTCAGGGGCTGTGGCTGCCCAGTAGTGTTACTGGTGGGTAACACACTCGTTTCTGGTGTGCTCAGCAGGCTGAATTTGTGAGTTCTGTTCCTGGCTGAAGTTGGCCTGGGAGCTGTGTTGCTGCCCATCAGCCTGGGATCTCAAGTGTCAAACAGTTGCCAAATTCCTGTTTGAGTTTTGGGGCCACTGCAGATCTGTATGGATGTACCGGGGGATGACAGACTGGTACCGAGAGAGGAGCTTCTCCGGCTCCATTAGGCCATGTGAAAAAGGAGGCGGTGGCGTCATTGACCCGTGTTTTAAAGTGTTCTTAAGCTTCTTGAAAATTAGCTGATCTGGGAAGAGAAACAATCCTGGGAAGGAGTAAACTTGTTCAAGAGGAGGTGGCCCAGCGGGTGACTGCTGGGAATCCCTGGTGCATGTTCTGAGGGTCAGTCAGGGACCTGATGTTTGTTGAACACCGGGTGCCAGAGGAGCAGGATGGGAGTGGCATGCAGAGGGAATGAGACCTGGGGCAGCGTGGGGAGCAGTCCCATCACCTCCAACCCCTGAGCTGGGTCCCGCCTCCCGTTAGCGTGAGCACAGGGTTGTGAGGCTCCAGCTGGCTGCCAACATATTGATGGTGGGATGGAGTTTCGCTTGAAGAATTGTAGGTAACTGGAGCAGAGTGAGTAATTCTCGTCCAAGAGCATATCCTTTTCCCATGCGCTGAGTAGCCAAAAGTGGTTTGTGATTCCTCCCGATCCATTCATCAGGAGACACGCAGCCATGTGTTAATGAACTGTTCCGTTCAGTGCCTGGGGGCCTGGACAGGACCCATTTGGTCACTTGGGGGCTCACGGGCCCTTCCTGTTCGTGAATGTGGGTGTCCACACATTGTGCATCTCCATGTGTGGGGTCAGGAGCGGCTTGGTCCTGCATGATGCTCCAAGGTAGTACCTGGCTTCCCTCCCTGGGACCTGGGGCAGGGGGGATTAACAGCAGAAACCGAATTCACCGAGTGCCAGCACGGAGTCATCTGAGGACATCCTGGCCACCTTGGATACTGCTTGGGGCACCTCAATGGCTGTGTCCAGAGGAAAGCCCCTATGTGCTCATGTTTCTGTGGTCTGTGATGCGCGTTGAGGCAATCCCTGCAGTCGCAGCTTGATCCGTGTGCTGAGGAGGTGAGATCTCTCCTTCTTGCTCTTGTCCATCTGGGAAGGTTCCAGTTCTGTGCAGTGAGGCTGCCGAGTCCTGCACACTGCTGCAGACATGTCAATGATCACCGGGATGCCTGCGCGCCCCAGGCTCCTCTGTCCATGCATCCTCCTGCTCGGGATCCCATCCCAGGCCTGTGCCAAAGCCCTCGTCCCGGGTGTAGTCCCTGTGCTCTACCTTCTGTGGCACACCCGCTCACTGTCAAAAGTGAGGTTAAAATAACTGCACACGAGCTGTTTTTAGCAGTCCCAGTTGGGTGTTGTGCACAACGCACTTGCATGGGGATTATTTTTGTGGTTGAGGATTCTTTCCCCCTGTTCCCTCTCATTTGCTCCTCCTCTCCAGCGCTGGTTATCCACATTTGGGCTTTTGTCACCGAGTCCTGCCTTGAACAGCGATCACACTCTTGGGCTTGTCATCTCGCGAGCTGCAAAGCCGAGGTGATAACAATCCGTGGTGCTCTCCCTCCATCCTGCTCTCCACATGCCATAGGGAATGCCACCTCCCCAGACATCTCCCACTGACTTTGCAGGTGTTCCCAAAGGAAAGCAGGTGGTGAGAGGTTGTTTCTCCAGGACTTACATCCCTTGACAGCATCTCTGCAGCTCTGACAAGGTGTTCAGTATCCAAGAGGAAGCCTCATGTTGTGACAAAGCCCGGCACTGGCACCGAAGGGCCGTGAGCTTCCTGGCAGGGCGTGGAGCTGTGACATGACCGTGTGTGCACACCAGTGACATCTGTCACCCTCTTTGTGCCACTGGAGGATCCCTCAAAGTCTCTTCTGGGCTTTGAGCTCATCTGGACTCATTGCAACCCTTTGGGCTGTGGGTTAAGGGCCTCCCTGCAGCCCAGGAGGCCCTTTGGGACCTGCAAGCTGGGAAAGCAGAGCCACAGTCTGATCGAGAGCCCGGGCACGCTGCAGGGACCTGATCCTCCTTCTGGTTCATGGTGATGGGCATTTCTAGGACCCCAGAGGTCCCGTCTGGGAAACAGAATCATGGAATCAGCCAGGTTGGAAAAGACCTTTAAGATCATTAAGTCCAACCATTACCCCAGCGCTTGTAGGTTCAGCTTCAAGCACGGGCAAATCGAAGTGAGAAACATAATGAGGTTGAGATTTGTCCTTGTTCCCTCCCCTCTGCTCCCTCCTGGAGCCTGTCAGGAGTGTGCCAGAGCCTTTCTCCATGGGTGAGCTTTGCAGGACATCCCCCTTCCTGGGCTGAGACCAGGGATCCACCATAGGCTCTTGGCTTTCCTTACCTCAGCCTTCTTGGTGAGGCTCCAGCCTGTATCTCCATCACTACAGCCTCGTGCAGGCACCCAACCAAGTGATGGGCTGGACCAACAGAGGCCATCAGCAGGGACATCTTGCAGAAACCAACCTGAGCCTGTACTTCCATGCTGGAGGCTGAATCTGTCCATCACAAGTGCTCCAGCACCACTTCCAATCATGAAGCCTCAAACTCAGGGTGGTAGAGGGAGAACTTTGCCCTGGCCTGCGGGCATTTCAGAGCCTCACATCAGAAAATCAGGATCCCACCTGGGAGCGAGTCCCACTTTTCCATCTCTCCACCTGGAATAAAGGGGGATGAGCAAATTCCCCACGTGCAAGAGGAGCGCCACAGAAATACTGCTGAGGGAATGAATAGTTCCATCTTCCCGTCAGGGTGGGAAGCGGCATGTGGTCAATGAAGTGAGGGGCATGTGTGGGGCAGGGGGAGGAAAGGGTCTGCGGACGAGGGGATCCACCTGGTCCATGGCTCCCTGGGTTCCCTGGGGCCTGCTGGTGGTGGGGGCAGTGGCAGGGCACCAGGGATGGAAGGGAATTCGGTGGGGCCAGGATTTGGGATGGGTTTTCCTTCCCCTGATGCTCTGGGATGGAGGTGAGGTGATGACTGACAAGCCATGGAGTCCTCCGGCATCCATTCATCCCTCTGCTGCCAGGTTGGCTCTGGTGGGGCGGCAGCGGTGCCATGAGAGCTCAGCTCTGTGGGGACATCCCATCCCATTGGTTTCATTTCATCCCTCTTGTTTGAAAGTCTGAGGAGCAGCAGTGGGCCTGGAGTGTGCTCCTGACGCTGGCGTGGGGCTGCTGCTGCCTCATGGCTCGTCCTGCTTCCCAAGAGATGGCATTCCCAGGGAAATTTGGCGGTCTTCCACCCACCTGCGCAGGTTTGGGAAGCCCCCAAGCAAACCCATGGGGGCTTTTCCTCCCCTCCGAAGGGGAGCTGTGCAGTTCAGAGGAGAACAAACACGTTGTGTGGCTGGAAAAGCGAATGCCTTCCCGAGCTGGAATGTTTTACCTCTGCTCCCCCCAGATTAAGCCCCTGCCAACCCCTCCACTGTTAACTGGTTTTTCTCTTCACGCGGCAGACACCAGCTCCGCACCTTTAAGGGCTGCCCCTGTTTTCCCCTCCGGAGCTGTGGAGCTTCCAGGGAGGTTTGGGTAAATTGTATTGTCTGCCTTTATTGATGGCTTTGCAGAGGCTGACAAACGCCATAAACCTTCCTCGCTGCTGGGATTAGTGCTGGAATAACACTGGAGGAAGGAGCCCGCCTCTTCTGGCAAAATCAGATCAAGGCACTCGGGGGCCATGGTTTGGGATGCCCCAGTGGTGGCATCCTCACCTTCATTGTCACCCACGAGGGCTCCTGGGCCAGAGGAATGTGGAATGATGGCACTGCAGTGGTGGGAGCTCCGCGCTCTGCCAGGCAGAGCCTCTTCATCACATCATATCCCAGCCTGGTTTGGGCTGGTAGGGACCTTAAAGCTCCTCCAGCTCCAACCCCTGTCACGGGCAGGAACACCTTCCATAGAGCAGAGTGCTCCAATCCCCTGTGTCCAACCCGGCCTTGAGCACTGCCAGGGATGGGGCAGCCACAGCTTCTCTGGGCACCCTGTGCAGCGCCTCAGCACCCTCACAGGGAAGGAAGAGCTTCTGCCCAAGAGCTCATCTCAGTCTCCCCTCTGGCAGTTAAAGCCATTCCCATGTCCTGTCCCTCCATCCCTTGTGCAAAGCCCCTCTCCAGGTTTCCTGCAGCCCCTTCAGGCACTGGAGCTGCTCTCAGGTCTCCCCTTCAGGAGCCTTCTCTTCTCCAGGCTGCCCCAGCCCAGCTCTCTCAGCCTGGCTCCATTGCAGAGCTGCTCCAGCCCTCACAGCATCTCCATGGCCTCCTCTGATCTCGCTCCAGCAGCTCCACATCCCTCTGCTCCACACCTCAGAGGTGGATCAGGACTGCAGGGGGTCTCCCCAGAGCGCAGCAGAGGGGCAGGATCCCCTCTCTGAGCTGCTGCTCGCTCTGGGGGTGCAGCCCAGCACATGGGGGGGTTCTGGCTTGGGGCGATGCCTGGGCATAGCTGAGCTCATAGTGGGGGTACCACATCCCAGGGGCTCCTCTCCTGCTCTCTGACCCGCATTTCACCCCCAGATCAACCTGAACAAGGGGGATGAGTACTGGTGGAGCGCCATCCTGGAGGGCGAGGAGCAGATCGACATCGACAAGATCAACAAGGAGCGCTCCATGGCCACGGTGGACGAGGAGGAACACGCCGTGCTGGACCGCCTCACCTTCGACTACCACCAGAAGCTGCAGGGCAAGCCCCAGAGCCATGAGCTGGTAGGTACCGCCTGCCCCACACCGCCATGGGGCGCTGGTGATGGGCACAGCCCTGAGCCTCCCTCGCTGCTCTGGGTGACCGCGGCCCTCACCCAGGGTGAGGGGCGCTGCTGCTGCTGCTGCCCCCGCAGCGTGGCTGTGCCGGGTGGGTGAGCCCCGGCCTGACGGGAGCCTGCGTTCTGTGCGCAGAAGGTGCACGAGATGCTGAAGAAGGGCTGGGACACCGAGGGCTCCCCCTTCCGCGGGCAGAAGTTCGACCCCTCCATGTTCAACATCTCCCCCGGGGCTGTGCAGTTTTGACAGCGGCGCCAAAGGAAGCGGGGAGAGGAGGACCCCTCCGGGGAAGCGCCATCACCCCGGTACCGGCGCCGTGTGAACCGGGTCCACGTCCCATCACTGCGGCAACCCGGCGCCGGGACCCTTCTCCCCTCCCCTCTGCTGCCGGGGGCTCTCGGGTGCTGTGGAATACACCGAGCTCATTGGGTGACACGATCCGTTATTCCTGGCGGATGAAGATGCTCCTTTTCGGGATTCGGAGTGGGGGAACCCTCCCTGCGCTGACATTGGGCAACTTTGCCCCAGCCACCACCTGGGAGTGTGGGTGGGGGTTCTCCCGGGTTCACCCCATTGCCGGGATGGGCCTGGAGGTCAGTGGGGAGCACCTACAACATGGGGGGGTCCTGGGCAGGGGGCTTCCGGGCCCCAGTGGCCACCAGGCCCCCCGTACCCACAGCACTGTGGGGTCCGGGCAGAGGCACATCGAACCCAGCCCCAGCCCCAGCCTGATGCTCACAGCTTTCCACCGTTGCCCACCCTGTGGTGAGGGGGTCCCTGACTCCCCCTTACCCCCCCCCTTGGTTTGCAATAAACATGTTTCTTGAGCGCGGGGCCTGGGAGTGATTCGGTGCCACCACACGGGGGGAGCATGGTGCCCCCCAGCACAGGGACATGCCGGGGGAGCCCTGGTCTGCAGATGGGGGTCTCAGTGCACAGGGGCCTGGGCTGGATTTTGGGGTCCTCAGGAGGTGGATCTGCGATAACCGGGGGGGGGTGGTGGTGGATTTGTCGGGGTGGGCGCCGGGTGCCTTTGGGGGTGCCGACCTCGGGGTCTCACCCCGCTGCTCCCTCCCTCCCATCCCTGTTCCTCCCCCCCCCCCCCCCCGGCTCCCCTGCACTGTGGCAATGCACAAATAGAACCAGGCTCGGCGCAGCCCCCCTGGTCCCCCCCGGCCGCCCACGGTCCCCATGGCAACGGCAGCGCCAGCCGCCAGCCGCCCACCCGCGCCCGGGGGGGGCTCCCGCTGCCCGCGCCCCGCATCGCCCCCGGCCACGGTGATGGGCGCCTATGGCCGGGGGGGGGGGGGGCGGACGAAGGACCCCGGTGTGTGCATGGCCTCCCCCCCAGCCAGGCCCTGCAGCTCCTGTGGCCTCTTGCGTGTGCATGTCCTGAAAACAAAGCTGTCCCCCCCCCGCAGCAGGGCTCTGGCATTGGGGGGCTTCAGGTTGCCCTTTGGGGGGGGGATTTTTGCCCACCCTCCCCCCAGCCCCTTCCTCAATTCGGGGGCGGGGATTGGCTCCTGGAGGGGTTTTTTGGGGTGACATTGGGAGGTGTGGTGTTTGGGGGGGTATGGGGAGGATGGGGGGGGTATGGATATTGGGGGTTTGTGGTGGGATTGTGGATTTGGGGTCCTCGGGGGGGATGTGCGATCCCGGGGGGAGGGGGTTGAATATGGGGTGTGCGAGTGTCACCCCCATGGGGGGGTGGTAAAGAGGCCCGAGGGGGGGTGGGTAAGGGGATCCCGGGGGTCCGGGGCCGGGGGGGGGGAGACGACACCGGGGGTGGTCCCAGCGCGGGGGCAGATCCGGGCGGGGGGGGGGGGGGGGATCCCGGCCGGGGGGCGGCGGGGCTGTCCCGGGCTGGAGCCTCCCCCGCCCGCGGCACCTCCTCCTCCCTCCCTCCCGCCCCCCCGCGCCGGCGGAGCCGGAGCCGGAGCGGAGCCGGTGCCGGGGCGGCTCATTGCGGCGCGGCGGGCGGCAGCATGGCCACCCACCGTGCCCTGCACCCGCTTCACCGACGAGTACCAACTCTACGAGGAGATCGGCAAGTAAGGGCACCGGCACCGGCACCGGGCGCGGGGGGGCAGCGGGCGGGGGGAGCTGCCCGGGGCTCCGGCCTCCGCTCGGTGCAGACGTGACGCATCCCCCCCCCCCCCCTCAACCGGGACCGCCCTGCCCAGCCCCCTCCCCCGGGACTGGCCCTGCCCTCCCCCCCCCCCCCCGGGCTTTACAGCCCGGACCCCTCCCCAGTCCCTGCTGCCCCCCAAGGACCCCCCCACTCCGGGACTCCCATCCTCACATCCCCCCCTCCTATAGCCGCCCTTGGCCCGATCCCCCCCCCCCCCGCCGCTTCTTCTGACCCCCCACCCCGTCCTCACAGACCCCCCCCCCCCCAGACCTGATCCCACCCCTGCTCCTGCGGTCCCCCCCCCCGTCATTACAGCTCCCCTTGCTCCTATAGATCCCCCCATCCTCACAGCCCCCCCTCTCTCTGATCTCGTGGTCCTTACGGACACGCCAGAACCCCCCCAGCCCCTCACCGATGCCCCCCAGTGCTTACAGACCCTATAGACCTCTTTAATCCTGATAGAGACCCCCCCATCTGAATCCTTATGCTCCCCCCCAGTCCCTACAGACATCCCTCATCCTGTCGACCGTCCTTGAGTCCTCTTGGCTCCTGCTCCCTTTAGACCCCCCCGAGCCCCCACCCCTACAGAGCTCCCGAGCTCTCCACCCATCCCCTCATCTGTAGCCCCCCTTCCCCCTAGTCCTTACCGACCCCCACCCCTCCTTGGACCCCTTTGGGCCTTACATAACTCCCCAGATCTGCTCCCCCCCCCGCTGGTCCTTGCAAGATGCCAGCCCCAATGGACCCGCCTAAGGACCCCCAGTCCCTCCATCCCGCATCCATCCGTCGTGTCCCCCCCCCGGTGCAGGTGCTGGGGGAGCTTGGTTTGTTTGCCCCCAGGGCCACGGCGGGGGGGGGAAGGGGAAGAGGCAGATCAGCCCCCCACCTGTGTGCGGGGGGGCATAAAACAGGGAGAGGGGGGCAGATCCCGTCGGGGTGGCAGAGGGATGCTCTGCTGGGGTTACCAGGGGTCCCTTTGGAGGGGGGGGGGGGAGTTGGTGCCATCGGGGCCATTCCCTCATTCTCCCCAAAATCCAGCCCATCCTGGTTGCCATGGCAACGTGGTCCCCATCCCCCCCATCCCTCCTTGTCACCCACCAGCCACTGCGTGCATCCCCCCCCCCCAGCCGGGGCTGTGGGGGGACACCAGCGAGTGGGAAACTGAGACATGGGGGGGCAGTTGGAACCCCCCCGGGGCCCTATGGAGAGGGGATGGGGCATGCCAGGTCCAGGGGGTCCTTCTCTCCCCACGGCCATGGGGAGGGACCTGGGGCACAAGGGGTGGACAGGGTCCAAGTGTCCCCATGGGACCTTGGCATGGGACTGCAGAGCACAGGCAGAGCGGGGGCACTGCTGCCTTAGGGGCAGGCAGGGGATGGGCAGGGGACAGCAGGGACAGGAGGGACAGTGGTGCTGGGGGGACACAGGCACTGGTGGTACCAGGAGGGGCTGCGGGTGAGCAGGTGCTGCTGCCGGGCATGGACATGATGGCCCCATCCCTGGGGCTGCTGCTGGCTCCCTGTGCCCCAGTGTGCCTGCAGCCAGGCCCTGTGCTCACTGCCATCATCACCACCATAACCACTCTCATCCCCATTCACGTCATCTCTATCATCCCCTTCCCCATCATCCACTTCCCCACCATCCCCTTCCCTATCATCCCCATCTGCATCATCTCCATCACCCCATCCTCTCCATCATCCGCATCCCTATCATCTCCATCATCTCCATCATCTCCATCATCCCCATCCCTGTCATCTCCATCATCCCTATCCCTGTCATCTCCATCATCTCCATCATCCCATCCCCATCATCTCCATCATCCCCATCCCTATCATCTCCATCATCCCATCCCCATCATCCCCATCCTCTTCATCTTCCCCATCCCTATCATCTCCATCATCTCCATCATCCCCATCCCTGTCATCCCCATCATCTCCATCATCCCTATCCCCATCATCTCCATCATCCCCACCCCCATCATCTCCATCATCTCAATCATCCCCATCCCTGTCATCTCCATCATCCCATCCCCATCATCTCCGTCATCCCCATCATCCCCATCCTCTTCATCATCCCCATACCCATCATCCCCATCATCTCCATCATCCCCATCATCCCATCCCTATCATCTCCATCATCTCCATCATCTCCATCATCCCCATCCCTGTCATCTCCATCATCTCCATCATCCCATCCCCATCATCTCCGTCATCCCCATCCCCATCATCCCCATCCTCTCCATTGTCCCCATCCTCATCATCCCCATCATCCCCATCCTTATTATTTCCATCATCCCCATCCCCATCCTCTCCATCATCCCCATCCTCTCCATCATCCCCATCCCTATCATCTCCATCATCCTCATCTCTCCATCATCCCCATCCCCATAATCTCCATTATCCCTCTCCCCATCATCACCATCATCACTACCATCACTATCATCCCCAGCATTCCCACCATCCCCATCATCATCACCATCCCTATCATCTCCATAATCCCCATCACCATCATCGCCATCACCAAATCCACCACCACCATCACCCCCATCACCACCACTGCTACCACCATCACCATCATCCCCATCACCGGGATCACGGCCACCATCCCCACCATCCGGGCCACCCACTGTCCCCATGGCAACAGGCCGCCGGTGCCGGATCCTTCCCTCCTTCCCGTGCCTGCTTCCCCCCCCCCCCGGATGCTGCCCGGCCCCTGCCATGCTCTCCCTCCCAACCCATTCCCCTCCAGCCCCTCCCCTGCACAGGCCCTCGGTGTCAGGGCCCCCCCCCCCCTCCCCCGGTGCTGGGTTCACCCCCTGCTGCTGAGTCACGGTCAGTGCAGCCCTGTTCCTGGGTGCTGAGTCACGGGGGGGAGCTGGATTTGGGGGTCAGGGGGGGCTGAGCCGATCCCTGCCCCCCCAGGGGCGCCTTCTCGGTGGTCCGGCGCTGTGTCAAGCTCTGCACTGGCCATGAGTATGCTGCCAAGATCATCAACACCAAAAAGCTCTCAGCCAGAGGTAGGACCCCCCCGGGACCCCCCCGAGTCCCCCCTGGCCTGGCCCCCAGTGCCCGTGGGTATGTGCAGTGTGCCCAGGGCACCCATCACCCCCGTGGTACCCATCACCCCCATGGTGCTGGGTGCTCCATGGCTCTGGCCCTTCCCGTTCCTTCCTGCTGCCCCACAGGGTCCCCACGCCACCCCAGGGGTTGTGCATGCGTGTGAGCTGCATGTATGTGTACATGCGTGTGTGTGTGCGTACGTGTGTGTGTGTACATGCGCGTGCTATGTGCAAAGGTGTGTGTGCATGCTCAGGAGTGAGCAGAATGGGGTTGCACATGGGTGTGAGCAGTGTGTGTCTCTGCACATGTATGTGCGATGTGTACATGGCATGTGAACGTGTGTGCACATGGCTGTGTTCATGGGTGCACACACGTGGGGGGTGCACAAGTGTGTATGTGCACATGTATGAGCAACATGTGCAACATGCACAGGCATGTGCACTGCACATGGGGTGTATGTGCACATGCATGAGCAGGATGTGTGCCTGTAGTGTGTCATGGGGTGCGTGTGTGTGCATGTTAGCAGGCTGTGTATGTGTGCTCTATGTGTGCACACATGTGTGTGTACTGGGCCATGGATGTGTTTGCTGTGTGTGCATGTGCACACGTGTGCGCGTTGTGTCTGTGATGCTCTCTGTGTGTGTGCACATCTGTGAGCTGTATGTGCGACCATGGTTACACGTGTGTGTACATCCGCACATGTGTGCAGGGGGTTGTGAGCTGTGCGTCTGTGTCCATGTGCACCCTCACAGCCCTGCCCGGCACATGGGTACGTGCACATGAATACACACACATGGGTATACACACACAGAGGTACAGCCACACGGATGTGCACCAGTACACAGGTACAGCCACACCTGAAGATACACAAGTGCACACAAGCATGACCACATGGATGTACTGCCTCACACATGTACTGCCACACATAGGTACACATGTGTATGTATGTACAGCCACACACAGGTTCACCCATCCACATAAGTACAGCCTCACACAGCACACCTGTACATATGTACATGCATGGACAACCCCACGCACATCCACACCCGCAACTGCACACATGTACACACAACTGCATGCACGCACACCCACATAGGTGCACGCACATGCTTGCACGCACATCCATACGTGCACAAGCACAGGTGTACACGCACACATCCCAGCTGCGTAAACACGCACATCCTCACGCGTGCACACACCTGCGCACATGTGCACCTACACACGTGTGCACACCCACAGCCGCCTGCACCACAGAGCCACGTGTGTTCACGTGTGACACACAGGATGGGGACCCCGGGGTGCGGGGGGGGGGGTGCTGTTGGGGTGTCGGGGCGCTGCCTCACCGCTCTCCTCGCAGACCACCAGAAGCTGGAGCGCGAGGCCCGGATCTGCCGCCTGCTGAAGCACTCCAACATCGGTGAGCGGACGCTGCGGGAGATGTGGGGTCCCCCCTTTGGGTCCCTGCTGGGTGCTGGGACGCGGTGGCTGTAGGTGCACGCCACAGACACGCGAGTGCCACGCAGGGGCTCCCGTCCCTGTGCCCATCCCTGTGCCCATCCCTGTCCCTGCAGTGCGGCTCCACGACAGCATCTCGGAGGAGGGTTTCCATTACCTCGTCTTTGACCTGTGAGTGCGGCCGGGGGTACCTGGGGGGGTCCCGGGGGGGCCACGTCCCGGGGTGACGGCGCCCGCTCCGTGTGTTTCAGGGTGACTGGGGGTGAGCTCTTCGAGGACATCGTGGCGCGGGAGTACTACAGCGAAGCCGATGCCAGGTGAGCCCCCGCGCCCCCACCCAGACCTCCCCCAAACCCCCCCTGCACACCCCCAGTGCCCCCCCCAGTGGGGCTGCAGGGATGGGGCAGCTCCAGCGAGGCAGGCAGGGGGGCACCCAGTGTGGGGGGGTGGTTCTTACCCCGCACCCGCCCCGGCTCCATCCTGCTGCTGGGTGCTCAGTGGGCCCCCCCATGTCCCACCCCCGCCGCTGAGGCCTGGCACTGTCATGACATGTGCAGGGAGTGGTTGGTGGCAGGTGGGGGGCCCCCAGGGCCCCCCCGTGCCAGTGCCAGGCCCCCAGCGTCCTGTGTGCCACCGTGTGCCCGTCCCCATGGTCTCTGGGCTTTCACAACATTGTTTCTCCCCCCTCTCTCGTTCCCCCATCTCTGCCCCCCCCGTCCCCATCCCACCCCCCCTTCTGTCCGTCCTCCCCTGTCCCCCCCATCCCTTCCTGTCTCCCATCACGCGTTGCTTGGGCTCTGTGCGTGTCCGTGTGTCCGTTCATGTGTCCATCTGTCCCACCGCTGCCCCTCTGCTCGCTGACCCCCCAGCACCCCCTTCCCTCTGTTTTACCTCCGGCTGCCCCCCAACCTCCCCCTCTGTCCTCCTGCCCCCCACTCTCATCCCATTCCTCTCCCATCCCACCCCTTTATCCCCATCCTAACCCCTCCCACCTATTCCCCCATCCCTCCCCTTCACCCCCATCCTGACCCCCCCGCCATCCCGCCCTCCACCCCCCCGCCCCCCGTTTTGTTTTGCAGTCACTGTGTCCATGAGCTATTAGCGCGTTTCTCCCACCCATCACTTTGCCCCTGTGCAGAGGGAGCCGCAGGTCAGTATAATGGGGGGGCCGGGGGGGGCCGTGCCCCCCGCCTGCCGGAGCATCTGTGCTTCCTGGCCCCGCTGCCCTCGCTGGGACCCCGCTCTGGGGCTCTCTCCTCCCTCCTTTTTCTGCCCCCCCCCCTTTTTTTTTTTGCCACCCCCTTGTAGGGAGGTTGCCCCCCCCATGCCCCAGCACCCCCCAGCCGGGCGAGGGCCCCCCCTTCACCCCCATTCCAGCCTCTCATCCCCCCGCTCCTTCCCTCTTTCTTGTCTCGTCTCCATCCGCCCTCCCCGCATCCCCCGTCCCTTCCCTGTGAGTCCTGTCTGGGGGTCCTGAGGGGCAGCAGGGCTGGGGGGCGGCACAGCAGCACCAGGAGGGAGACCCCCGTGGCTCCATGCTAAGATGGGGGCACCCCCTGAGGGGCACCCAGGGGTGTCCCCCCAGGCAGTGACCCCCCCAGGCAGGGGTAGGGGGGGTGCCAAGCTCAGCACCCCCCCAGTATGAGATACTGATGTTTCTGTAGGGTTCTCCCCAGGCGCAGCGGGGCCAGGGGCTGGTTTGGGGGGCAGGAGGGGGCAGGAGGTGGGGGGGCAGCGTGCCCCTGACACCCCCCCCCCCCCCATTTGCACGCAGCCACTGCATCCAGCAGATCCTGGAGGCCGTCCTCCACTGTCACCAGATGGGGGTCGTCCACAGGGACCTCAAGGTGAGCCCCCCCATCCGTCCATCTGTCCCTCTGCAAGGGGTCCCTTTGGGTGGGGGGGCCCTGGCTCGGTGGGTCCCCAAGCCCCTGGGTCTAGGGGGGGTGTCACTGAGCTGCCCCTGGGGATGGGGGTCCCCCCATCTGGACCCCTTTCTGGGGTGCATGTGACCCCCTGTGATGGCTCCTCACCAGGGGGGCTCATCCTGTTGGGGTGTGGGGGGAGCGGGGGCTCCAGTTTAGCTGTGGGTGTGGGGTGAAGGTGAAAACCGGCGGGGGCTGCACAGACCCCTCCGGGCAGGATCCGCTCCATGGTGGCTGCAAAGCCCCTCTACTTCCTCCCGCATCCTCCTCTCTCTCCCTGCCCGTACCGGGCACTGCCCATACCTGGCACTGCCCGTACCTGGTGCTGCCATGGCCTGGCACTGCCCGTACCTGGTGCTGCCCATACCTGGCACTGCCCGTACCTGGTGCTGCCCATGCCTGGCACTGCCTGTGCCTGGCACTGCCAATACCCAGCACTGCCCATACCCGGTGCTGCCCATACCTGGTGCTGCCTGCACCCAACGCTGCCCGTACCCGGTGCTGCCCATACCTGGTGCTGGCTCCGCAGCCGGAGAACCTGCTCCTGGCCAGCAAGTGCAAAGGGGCTGCAGTGAAACTGGCCGACTTCGGCCTCGCCATCGAGGTGCAGGGGGATCAGCAGGCCTGGTTCGGTGAGTGCCACAAGCGCCCCTGCCCCGTGTGCCCCCCATGCCTGCTCTGTCCCCCAGTGTCCACCTTGTTTTCTGCCCTGTGCCCAGCACGTCCCCTGCTCCATCCCTGTGCCCCAGTCCAGCGCCCACTGCATCCTGTCCCTGTCTGTGTCCGTGTTCCTGTCCTGTCCCTGGTCCTGTCTGTGTCTGTGTCCCTATCCTGTCCCTGTCCTGTCCCTATCCCTGTCCCTGTTCATGTCGTGCCCCTGTCCCCATTTATGTCCCTGGTCCTGTCCCTGTCCCCATTTGTGCACCTGTCCTGTCACTGTCCTGTCTCGTCCCTGCTGCCATGGCTCAGCTCCTGCCCATCCCGTCCAGGCTTTGCGGGCACACCGGGATATCTCTCCCCCGAAGTCCTGCGCAAAGAGGCCTACGGCAAACCTGTGGACATCTGGGCATGCGGTAGGTGATCCCTGTCCCTGCCTGCTTTATGCCTGATCCCCACCTGATCCCTGCCTGGTGCCTGCCCGATCTGCCTCCCGGTCCCATCCTGATCCCCACCCCGGCCCCATCCTATCACCTTCCTGGCTCCACCCTATTCCCATCCCAGTTTCATCCTGTCCCCTATCCCAATGTTATATGTCGGTCCCATCCCAGTTCCTGTCCCAGCGCTATCCTCACCCTGGACCCATCCCCATCCCCATCCTGGGCCCATCCCCGTACCTCTCCTGCCTCCATCCCAGCTCCGTGCCCTGGCCCTGATGCCGCTGTCCCTTGCGCAGGTGTCATCCTGTACATCCTGCTGGTGGGGTACCCGCCGTTCTGGGACGAGGACCAGCACAAACTCTACCAACAGATCAAAGGCCGGTGCCTACGATGTAAGTCCCCGGCGCCGGGTGTTGACTTTGGAACCTCTTGAGGGACAGCGCCTGGGGAAAGGCTTTTGGGCCACCTCTCCCGGGCGGGCCCTGGGTGTGCAGTGAGGCGCCATGGGGCTGTCCCTCCCCAGCGTCACCCCCGTGTGTGTCCCCCCCGCAGTTCCCTTCGCCCGAGTGGGACACGGTCACCCCCTGAAGCGAAAAATCTCATCAACCAGATGCTGACCATCAACCCGGCCAAGCGCATCACAGCGCACGAGGCCCTCAAGCACCCGTGGGTCTGCGTAAGTGCCCAACCTCTGCCCCACGGTGTCCCCCGGGGTGTCCCCCCCCCCCCGGCCACGGCGCTGGCGCTCACCCCCCTGTCCCCGCAGCAACGCTCCACCGTGGCCTCCATGATGCACAGGCAGGAGACGGTTGAGTGTCTGAAAAAGTTCAACGCCCGGAGGAAGCTCAAGGTGAGACCCCCCCAGAGTGACCCCCCCGGACACGGTCCCATCCCGACCGCCCCACGTCCCACCCCCACCATGCCCTGTGTGTCCCTGACCACATGGGCCCATCCCAGCACGTTCCCACCGGCACAGCCCCATTCTGACAGTGCCGTGGCCCCATCCTGCACCCCTCCTGAAGCCCTACCCCATGGCCCCATCCTGCACCTTCCTGCACCCCCAAACCCATGCCCCATCCTGCACCCTCCTGCATCCCCAGCCCATGGCCCCTTCCTGGACCCCACAGCCCCATCCTGCACCCCCCAACCCATGGCCCCATCGTGCACCCCTACCCACCTCCATGGCCCGACCCTGCCGCACAGCGTGCACCCCCCACGGCCCGACCCTGCACCCGCACCCCGTGCCCCCCCTACGCGGCCTCGGGCCGCTCTCACGCCGCATACCCCGCAGGGCGCCATCCTCACCACCATGTTGGCCACCAGGAACTTCTCAGGTAAGGGGGGGCTCCCGCTGCCGGGGTGAGCCGGGGCCGCAGCCCCCCCGCCCGCAGCCCCCGCCGAGGCTGGTGCCCCCGTCCCCTCTCTCTGTCGCTGTCTTTCTCTCTTTACCCCCCCCCAACCCCCCCTTTGACACCCCCCACCCCCCACCCCGTTTTTTCCCCTGTCGCCGAGGACGGGGCGTGCGGTAGCCAAGGGGGGGGCAGGACGCGGCCCCCCCCCCCGCACACAGCAGCAGGTAGTGCCCTCTCCCGTGTTCCCCCCCCCGCAGTGGCCGGGAGATGCGGGGGGGGGGCACAGGGTGTGTGAGGGGAGCAGCAGGGCCCGGCCCCCGTAGGCCTCAGGCCGGGGCGAGGCCGCCCCCCGTTGGTGCCGTTGTCGGGGCGGGAGGGGGTGGGAAGCGGGGGTCCCGGCTGCGCCCCCCCCCCTCAGCGCCCGCCCCGGCCCGTTCCTAACGGGAGCTCCGCTCCGTTCTCTCCTCTCCGTGCCGCTGCCGGCAGTGGGCAGACAGACCACCGCTCCTCCGACCATGTCGGCGGCCGCCGCCGGGGCCCCCCTGGGGCTGGTGGAACAAGGTAGACGCGACCGCAAAGGGCCCGCCCGGCCTCCCCCCGACCCGGCCCCGCTTGGTCTCTGTGTCCTTCACCCTCCCATCCTCTTCCTCACCCCACCCCCCCCCAACGGGTTTCGGGTGCCCTCCTCGGAAATCGGAGCGCATGCATGGCCCCCCCGCACTGCATCGCCCCCCCCCCCCCGCATCACCCCCGTGGGGACAGAGATTCCACTGTGCCCCCCCCCCCCCCCCATCACCCCCTGTGCTCCCCCATCGCTGCTTGGGTGCTTGTGCCCTGCTGTGTGGTTCCTGGGGGGGACGTGCACGCACTGTGGGACCCCCACCTGGCTCAGCAATGGGGACATTGCGGGGGGGGGGGAGATAATTTAGGGTACACCCCCCCCCCCCAAATGCATGGGGAGACACCGCATGGGAAGACACTGGTGCATGGAGGGAAGAAACCAGCCGCATGCCCCATGGCCCCCCCAGCATGTGCCCCCCCCGCACGGCTTCCTGAGAGCTGCAGCCGGTGTTCGTGGCGCTGCGAAACACTCGGCGGGTGTTAAACCGGGCCCCCCCTCCAAAGGGCTCCATCTACCGCCCCCCCCAGCCGGGGTGCCCCCCCCCGGTCCCCCCAGTTCGGCTCTGGTTTAAACCCCCACCTCTCAGCGCCCGCCTGCTTCCTGAGGAGGGACCAGGACCCTTGGGGACACCCCGACAGGGACCCCCATAGGGACACGGCTCCGCCCAAGGGGGGGGCAGGGGTGTCGTGCCCCCCCCCCCTATTAGTCCGCCCCATACTGGGGGCTGATGCCTGTCACCCTGCTGTCACCGGACGTGTCACCCCCCAGCGCCCCCCAGCACTGTGACACCAGCGGGGGGGGTCCCCAAGCTTGGAGGAGCAATGAGGATACTCAAGGTGACACCAGCCCCACCCCCGAGGCCACTTGTGACCCCCTCCCGTCCCCCCCATACCCACTGGCAGAGCTCGCGATAGCAGTGACCGCAGTGACAGCAGTGAGAGATGCTCCTCGTCCCGTCCTCGTCCCCCTCCAGGGTGACACGGGGGGGGCACAGGGGGCCACCCCTCCCCCCCTGCACTCAACTCATCTTTTTTATGAATTTTTTTTATGTTTTTCCCTTTTTCCCCCCTTTTTCCCCCATTTCTCTCTCGCTCCCCCCTCCTCTCTCTCTCGCTTTCCTTTCTGCATTCCTCCAAGGTAAGCCAGCCCCCGCGGGGGCCTCCAGGGTGGGGACCCCCTCAGCTCATGTGGGGATACCCCCCCCATCAGCATGTTCCCCCCCCGACACCGGGGTGATGGGTGCTGCTGGCACAGTGGGGGGCATCAGGGTGGGGGGCCAGGGGTGTGGGATCGGGGGGGACGGGACACACCGTGTCCCTTGTCCCCGAGGGGGAGATGGCCTCTGACATTCCCCCCCCCCCCCCCCCCAGCAGCTAAGAGCTTACTGAACAAGAAGGCGGACGGTGTGAAGGTGAGGGGCTGGGGAGGGGCTGGTGGGGGGGTTGCCCCCCCAATGCCACTGAGCCCCCCAACTCTCTGCCCCCCCCTCAGCCTCAGACCAACAGCACCAAAGGCAGCGCCGGCGTCACTAGCCCCAAGGGGACCCTCCCGCCCGCTGCACTGGTAGGTGCTCTCCTGACCCCCCACCCTGGATCCATCCCATCATCCCACCCCATCCCATCCATCGCCATGGCACCCCCACCCTGTCCGTCTGTCTGTCTGGCTGGCCCTGGTGTTGCTGGGGATGAAGGGGGGGCATGAGGATGGAGGGGGGGGTCAGGATACGGATGTGAGGGCACCCACGCAGCATGGATAAGGTGGGTGCAGGATGCAGGCACAGGGGTGCCCCCGCCATGGGACAAGGTAGGTGCAGGATACAAGCACAGGGGTGCTCCCGCCATCGGTGCAGTGAGATGGGTGCTGGATACAGGCATGGGGATGCTCTGACGTGGGACAAGGTGGGTGCAGGATGTGGGCCCAGGGGTGCCCCTGCAATGGGTGCAACAAGACGGGTGCAAGATATGGCCAAGGGTAGCCCAGCCATGGACAAGGTGGGTGCAAGAATACGGGTACAGGAGTGTCCCGTGACACGGGTGCAGGATACGGGCACGGGGGTGCCACGATCATGGGTGCAGGATATGGGCATGGGACATCCCTGCCATGTGAACAAGGTGCGTGCAGGATGCACCCAGGAGTATCCTGTGACATGGGTGCAGGATATGGGCACAAGCCAGCCCTGCCATGGGCACCATGGGTTCAGGATACGGACACAGGGGTGCCCTTGGCATACAGATAAGCTGGGTGCAGGATATGGGAATGGGGGTGCCCCTGCTGTGGATACAGTGAGATGGGTGCAGGATACGGGCACCCGATGGCCCTGCCATGGGACAAGGTGGGTTCCTGACCTGGGCACAGGGGTGTCCCCACAGTGGAGACAGTGAGGTGGGTGCAGGACACAGTGCAGGGTGCTCGTGCCACAGCCCTGGAATGGTGGCAGGATGTGACCCGGGGTACCCGTCACGCAGGGTATGGACATGGGGGGACCCCACCACTGGGCACAAGGTGGGTGCAGGACACAGAGGACCAGAGCATGGTGAAGTACGTGCGGGATACGGGATGGGGCTGTCACAGCAGGAGCAGGGTGCAGGGATGATCCAGCACGTGGACAGCAAGGTGGGTATGGGATACATGCACAGGGATGCAGGATACAGGCACAAGGATGCCCAGTTGGTACCGTGAGTCCAGGATACGGGCACGTGGATGCAGGATGCAGGCACAGGGATGCCCAGTTGGTACCGTGAGTCCAGGATACGGGCACGTGGATGCAGGATGAAGGCACAGGGATGCCCAGTTGGTACCGTGAGTCCAGGATACGGGCACGTGGATGCAGGATGAAGGCACAGAGATGCCCAGTTGGTACTGTGAGTCCAGGATATGGGCACGCGGATGCAGGATGCAGGCACATGGATTCAGGATGCAGGCACAGGGATGCCCAGTTGGTACTGTGAGTCCAGGATACAGGAACAGGGATGCCCAGCCAGTGCCATGAATGTGGAATATGGGCATGGGGACGCCCAGCTGGTGCTGTGATTCCAGGATACGGGCATAGGGACATGGAGCTGTTCTGGGGGATGCAGGCTGCAGGTAAGGGGATGTCCAGCTCAGGCAGTGAGTGCAGGAGGCAGGCGGAAGGCTGCTCGGCCGGCGCAGGGAGTGCAGTGCACATGGGCACGGGGCTGCCCTCCACCACCACCCTGCAGCTTCTCCTCTTGCTGTGTCCTTCCCCCCTGCCCCAGCTCTTTCCCCACTTCCCCCCCAGCCTTTGTCTTTCTGTGAATTAAACCATTTGGCTTTCGCTGGACTAATGACTCTCTGCTTCTCTCCCCCCTCTGCCCTCCCCAAATCCGGTCTGGGTCTCTCTTCGCCCCTGTCCGCGTGCCGCTCGCTCCGTCGTCCCCCAACTCCGTTGTCCCCCCTCCGGGCTCTTGCTTCCCTCCTTCCCCCCCCCCCCCCCCCCGCCTCTGTCTCTCTCCCTTCTCCCATAGGAGCCTCAAACTACGGTAATCCATAACCCCGCGGACGGCGTTAAGGTATTGCTGCCTCTCCTCCCCTCACCCCGCTGCAGTCGGTAGCGCCGGGGCCGTCTGGGCCCCGCTTTCCGCCTCCATCTCCCCAGCATCAGCCATGGCGCGGGGCGGGAGGGGGTGACTGCGGCCGCTCGTCCCCAGCACAACTGGTGTCACCGGGGTCCTGCCAGGCCCCCGCCAGGCTCTTCCCCCCATCCCTGGTGGGGCCTGGCCTCACCCCTGCTCTCTGTCTGTGTCTCTCCCCCGGCACCGGCACCGCTGGCAGGAGTCATCCGATAGCACCAACACCACCATCGAGGATGAGGACACCAAAGGTGATGGGGGCTGCACGGGGGGCTAGCACTGGGATGCACTGGGGTTGGAATGCTCTGGAGTGGCACTAGGATACGTTGGGATGCACTGAGATTGCACTGAGATGCATTAGGATGTACCGAGGTGGCGCTGGTCTGCACTGGGATGCACTGAGATAGTGTTGGGATGCACTGAGATGGCAGTGGGATGCACCGGGATGGCACCGGGAGGCATTGGGATGCCTGAAATGGCACTGAGAGGGGGGTGGAATGCACGGGGATGGCACTAGGATAAATTGGGATGCACTGAGATGATGCTGGGATGCACTGGGATGTACTGGAATGCATTGGGATGCACTGAGATGGCACTGGGATGCACTGACTCTGAGATGCACTGGGGTGTACTGAGATGCACTGATGTACTGGGATGTACTGATACTGGCACTAGGATGCATTGAGGTGTACTGAGATGGCACTGGGATATACTGGGATGCACTGAGATGACACTGGGATGCACTAGGACAGTGTTGGAATGTACTGGGATGGCACTAGGATGCATTGGGATGCAGTAAGATGGCACTGAGGTGGATTGGGATGCACTGGAATGGCATTGGGATGCAGTGAGATGGCACTGGGGTGGATTGGAACACACTGCAGTGGCATGGGGGCAGACTAGGATGGCTCTGGGATGGCACCAAGGTGCACGAGGGTTCACTGGGATGTACTGGAATGTTACTGGGATGGCCTGGCATGCACCAGGTTGCACTGGGATGGTACTGGCCTACAGTGGCGTGGTACCAAGATTAATTGAGATGCACTGTTTAGAACTGGGCTGTACTGGGATGTATTGGGATGCACCGGAATGGCACTAGGACTCAGCAGATTGGCACTGAGATGCAGTGGGACATCACTGGGACTCACTGGGGCAGACTGGAGTGTAATGATATGCTCTGCAGTAGTACTGGGACACACTGGGATGGAATTGGGCTGTGTTGGAATGTGCTGGAATGGCACTGGGATGCAGTAAGTGGCACTGGGACATACTAAGGTGGAACTGGGCTGTGTGGGAATGTGCTGGAATGACATGAGGTGCACTGGGAAACATTGTGATGGCCCAGGAGTGGCATTAAGATGCGCTGGGACACACTGGGATATAGTGGAGTGACACTGAGATGCATCGGAATGGCACTGGAACACATTAGGGTGACACAGAAATGGACTGGGATGGCTCTGGGATACAGTGATATGGTACCAAGGTGAACTGAGATGCACTGGTATAGCAGTGGGATGCACTGGTTGGAACTGGGGTGTACTGGGATGCAGTAGAATGGTACTGCAATGCACTGGAATGGAGCTGGGATGTAGTGGGATCCACTGGAATAATGCTGGGACTCAGTAGATTGGCACTGGGATGCAATAGGAGGATGATGGGATTCAGCAGTGTGACACTGGAATGGAAATTGGATGAACTGGAATGTGCTGGAAGGGACACAGTAGGCTGGTTCTGGATTGCACTGAAATGCACTGGGATGGCCCTGAGATGTACTGGTGTAAACTGGGGTGTATCAAGATGCCCTGGAATGGTACTGGAACCCTCCAGGATGTAACTGAGATGTAATGGAATGCACTGGAATGTACTGGGGTGTCACTGGGATGTACTGGGATGCAGTGGGATTGCACTAGGATGGAACTGGGATGTTTTGGATGCACTGGCATGCATTGGGATGCAATAGGATGGCACTGGGATGTGCTGTGATGCACTTGCATGGAACTGGGATCTATTGTAATGCACTGGGATGAACTGGAATTACACTGAGACAGAGTGGGATGTCACTGGGAGACTTGTATGAAACTGGATGCACTGGAATGGCACTGGAATATAGTGGGACATGCAGGGTTAACATTGGCAAGTACTGGGAGTGCATGCTCGGGTGGCAACCAGAGGATACTGGGATGCCTCAGCATTCTGTGAGGGCACTGGGGTGGTGCTGGGCAGTGTTGGGATGTACTGGAAGGGCACTGGGATGCTGCTGGGATGTGCTGGAGGGGCACTGGGATAGTGCTGGGATGTGCTGGAAGGACATTGGGATGGTGCTGGACGGTGCTGGGATGTGCTTGAAGGGCACTGGGATAGTGCTGGGCAGTGCTGAGATGTGCTGGAAGGGCACTGTGATAGTGCTGAGCAGTGCTGGATGTGCTGGAAGGGCCCTGGGATGATGCTGGGATGTACTGGAAAGGCACTGGAATGGCGCTGGGCAGTGCTGGGATGTGCTGGAAGAGCGCTGGGATGTGCTGGAAGAGCAGTGAGATGGTGCTGGGCAGTGCTGGGATGTGCTGGAAGGGCACTGGGATGGTGCTGGGATGTGCTGGAAGGGCACTGGGATGGTGCTGGGCAGTGCTGGGATGTGCTGGAAGGGCACTGGGATGGTGCTGGGCAGTGCTGGGATGTGCTGGAAGGGCACTGGGATGGTGCTGGGATGTGCTGGAAGGGCACTGGGATGGTGCTGGGATGTGCTGGGATGTGCTGGAAGGGCAGAGGGCCATGGGGAGGCTGATACTGGTGTGGCAGAGCTGCAGGGCCCTGGGTGCATGGAGGTCCCTGTGTGTGTCCCCATGGGCCATCTGTCCCCACCATCTGTCTCCATCCCTTCTCCCTATGTATCCCTTCACCATGTCCCATGTCCCTCTGTCCATCCCAATATCTCCCATGACGATGGTCTGTCCCTGTCCCACCGGCCCTGTCACCATTCTCATTGTGTGTGTCTGTCTCCCGTCCTCCTGCACAGGGCACCTGTGGAAGGGATGGAATGGGATGGGGATAGGGATGATGCAGTGGAGATGAGATGGGAACAAGGATGGAGATAATGATAGGGATGGGATGGGGAGGGGATGAAGATGGGATGGAATAGGGATGAGGATGGGAGGGGGATGGGGATGGGAAGGGCATGGGGTCAGGGTGGTGATGGTGCCGGTGGCCCCCCAGCCCGTAAGCAGGAGATCATCAAGATCACAGAGCAGCTCATTGAGGCCGTCAACAACGGGGACTTCGAAGCCTATGCGTGAGTGGGGTCACAGGGGGGTTGGGGGGGCCTGTGGCCGCTGCTGCCCCACGGCTGCCCCATGGCTGCCCCACAGGAAGATCTGCGACCCGGGGCTCACCTCCTTCGAGCCCGAGGCTCTGGGCAACCTGGTGGAGGGGATGGATTTTCACCGCTTCTACTTTGAGAACTGTGAGTGCCCAGCGCTGCCTGCACCCTGCCTCTGTCTTGCACCCTGCCTGTGCCCTGTGCCCTGCCTGCCCTCTGCCTGCACCCTGCCTCTGTCTTATGCCCTGCCTGCCCTCTGCCTGCACCCTGCCTCTGTCTTACGCCCTGCCTGCCCTCTGCCTGCACCCTGCCTTCTCCCTGCCTGCCCTCTGCCTGCACCCTGCCTTCTCCCTGCCTGTGCCCTGCACCTTGCCTGTGCCCTGCCCCCTGCCTTCTCCCTGCCTGTGACTTGCCTGCCCTCTGCCTGCACCCTGCCTCTGCCGTGCCCCCTGCCTCTGCCCTGTACCTGGGCTGCGCCCTGCCTGCACCCTGCCTGTGCCCTACCTATGCGGTGCCTGCCCTGCCCATGTCCTGCCTGTCCTTGCCCAGCTCATCCCCTTCCATCCTGTCTTCCTGCCTGTCTCCTATCTGCATGCCTGCCTGTCCATCCTCGTGTCCTGCCTGTCCCTCTGTCCATCCTGTCTTGTCACATGTCTCGCCTGTCCCCAGCCCTCCCCCTGCTTGTTCTCACCTGTCCCCGTTTGCCCCCCACCTGCCCACCAGACGTGTCCATCTCCTGCCCTGTCAGCCCCTACCTGTGTCCCACCAGTCCCTTACTTGGTCCCTCTGCGCATCCTCTGCCTGACCCCTGCCTCCTTCCCTGCATGTCCTGCCTGCTCCAGCCCGTGTCCATCACCCACCTCTGCCAGCATCCCGCCCGTCCTGCCTGTGTGTTGGCTGCCCGTCCATCCTGCTGCCCCCCCCCCCCGCCCCCCTCCTTCCCTGCCCGCTCCCAACACGGGGCTCGCCCCGCAGTGCTCTCCAAGAACAACAAACCCATCCACACGACGATCCTGAACCCGCACGTGCACGTCATCGGCGAGGACGCCGCCTGCATCGCCTACATCCGCCTCACGCAGTACATCGACGCGCAGGGCCGGCCCCGCACCAGCCAGTCCGAGGAGACCCGCGTGTGGCACCGCCGCGACGGCAAGTGGCAGAACGTCCACTTCCACGGCTCGGGGGCCCCGGTGGCCCCGCTGCAGTGAATGAAGGTGAGAGCAGGGCCGGGTGGTGTGGGGGGGGGACACACACGGTGGGGGGAGGGATGCTCCGGATCGGCCTCACGCCCCCCATCCCCGCAGAGCTGGCGGTGGCTGTCCTGGTTCCAGCCTGACGGAGCCGGCGATGGGAGCCGAGCCGGCAGCCGGAGCTGCGGCCCCGAAGCACGCGTCCGCATGCCTGTCCCCCCCCCGCTCCTCCCCCCAGTGCCTGTGTTTGCAGAAAACAAAAAGACAAAAAAAACCACCCAAAATGACAAAAAAAAAAAAAAAAAAACGGGGGAGGGGGGGAAAACCCCAACCCCCACCCCAGATCCAGCCCAGGCGGGGGCTGGGGGGGGCGCTCCCATGGCCAGACCCCTCCCCCCTCCGCTCGCCTCCGCCTGGGGGTGTCTCCTGGCTGTGGCGGGGAGGGGGGGCCCGGCCCGGCCCCCCGGCCCCGGCTGTGCTTGTGGCGTGTCGCTGTTGCTGGTGGTGGATGTTGTTTTTGGGCTCCGCTTTCGCTCTCCCCGTCCCTGTACATAGAGAGAGCTCTTTATTTTTGAATTCCCGTGGGGGGGCCCTGGCTGCTGGGGGGCACACACACAAAGGACCCCCCCCCCATTCCCGGCGCTGGGGATATGGTGGGTGCCTTTGGGGGGATCCTCTGGCAGCCACCTCCGTGTCCCCTGCCCGGTGACAGAGGCACCTCTGGGTGCTGGTGGGTTTTATTGGGGTGACAGGGCTCGGGGGGGGGGGGGGGGGGCCGCAGGTGCCACGTACCAGGGCTGGGACAGGGGCTCGGGGCGATCCAGCCAGCACTGACGCAGCATCGAAAGCACTTTAGACTAAGAGAATGGGTCTCTTAGGGGGCACAGGCTGCTCCGCCGGGGGTCCCCCCATGGCACCAGGCAGCGATACCCTCCCGCACCCCTTCCCCTCGCAGTGGGGGACACACACACACCCCGGCACCCCCAACCTCCCCTTGCCCAGGGGCGGCTTCAGGCACTCCCCAGCTCGGCCATGCACTTCCCGTTGGCCCATCTCCACATGCAGAGGCACCGTGTTGCTGGGGGCTGGTTTGGGCTTGGGGGGGGGGGGGTATTTATTATGATGATGATGATTCTTCTTTTTTAATCCTGATCAGTCGTTTCTGCATGCCCTTTGCGCGGGGAGCAACCCTCGGGCGCTAACGCTGTATGTTGAGGAGCTGAGCTGAGCTGTTTCTGTCCCATGAATGCTGGTGGATCGTTGCCAAATTTGACTCTTCTCCCCCTTTTTCTCTCATTCTTTTTCCACCCGTTTCCTGCCCCCCCTCCAAAAAACAACCAAACAAAACCCTTTGTCTTTTCTTTCTGAGCCTTGTAAGTGTAAAAGATTCCTCGGATTTCGTTTTTGTCTCGGGAAAACTGCAAATAAATTATGAGGAAAAACAACAGATAAGGGGGATCTTACTGCTCTCTACAGCTGCCTGATGGGAGGATGGAGCCCTTGTTCTGTGCCCAAGGAGCAAGGGATGGGACAAGAGGAACGGCCTCAGCTGCACCAGGGCAGGTTTAGATGGTCCTGAGGAGCAATTCCTGCCCCAAAGGGTGCTCAGCATTGGAACTGCCCAGGGCAGGGCTGCAGTCACCATCCCTGCACACACCGGGGAGCCGAGGCCTCAGTGCCATGGGTCAGTGGTGGCCTTGGAACGACTGTACTGGAGGAGCTGAAAGGGCTTTTCCAAGGTTGATTCCATGATTCCCACCCAGACAGAGCCAGAGTGGGGCAACAAATGCCAAAGGCAACTTTATCCTGCCCGGGCGCTGCGGGCAACGGCCTGGGAACGACAGCAACACCGACCACGATACAACCTCAAGCGAAAGCTTTTCCTCCCCCTTCCACAGGAAGCAGAGGAGGCAGCAGGGGCTGCTGGAGCCCCCCGAGGTGATGGGAGCAGGGATGGGAAGCAGGAGAGCCCCCCCGGCCCTGCTTCCCTCCCGCTGGTGCAGGCACCACAGCCCTGGGGTTGGTTTCACCGGGTCAAAGAGGGGAACACAGACAGCTCCCCCCATGCTGAGCCCCCCAGGGGTGCTGCCCCATCCCACACCACCACCAAAGGCACCCAGAGGTGACCCCCCCCCCGCACACAGGCAAATAATAAAATAATAACCCCCCACCATGGGAAAGCACTTCTGCTCCCCCCACCCCCCCCGGCTCACCCCTGGGACACAGAGATGCAAACACACCCCCCCCCCGAGGCACTGGGAAAGGCCATGGGGCAATAGGGAGGTGCCCTCGGCCAGTGCCCCGTGGTCCCGGCTGCCCTTAGGATAAGCGAGGGCTGGGGGGCTCCAGTGCTCCCCCCTCTGCCCCATGCCAGCCCCTGGACATGGGGCGATAAAAGTCACTTCAGTGCCAAGGGTGCAGCCAGCCCCGGCCTGGGCACGCGCTGCGGCTCCTGCCAAGGGCAGCGCAGGGCTGGAGGTCCGGAGCAGGAGATCCGGGGTCTGCGTCACATGATGGCACAGCAGGAATTCTGCTTCCGGGCCTGGGAAGAGAAGGCAAAGCGGCACTGATGCTGCAGAGCCCCTTCAGCCCACCCCGGCCCCCGACAAGGATCACTGCATCACCGGAGCCAGGACCAGCACCGGGAACCGCTGGAGCTGGGATTGGAACCAGCCACAGCCAAGGAATGCACCGAGGAGCTCCACACCCACAGTGGACAGTGATCCCTGCCCAGCACACTCAGAATCATGGGAGCACAGAAGCCTTTGGGCTCAAGGGACCTTAAAGCGCATTCAGTTTCACCCCTGCTGCGGGCAGGGACACCTTCCATAGAGCAGAGTGCTCCAAGCCCCTGTGTCCAACCCGGCCTTGAGCACTGCCAGGGATGGGGCAGCCACAGCTTCTCTGGGCACCCTGTGCCAGCGCCTCAGCACCCTCACAGGGAGGAGCTTCCTCCTTACATCCAACCTGAACTTCCCCGTTTCAATTGGAACCCATCACCCCATGTCCTGTCACTGCAGTCCCTGATGCAGAGCCCCTCTCCAGCATCCCTGCAGCCCCCTTCAGACACTGGAAGCTGCTCTGAGCTCTCCACGCAGTTTCTCTTCTCCAGGCTGAACCCCCCCATGTTCTCAGCCTGGCTCCACACTGGAGCTGCTCCAGCCCCTGAGCATCCTCATGGCCTCCTCTGCACTCGCTCCAACAGCTCCGTGTCCTTATGCTGGGTCCCAGCACTGCACAGTGCTGCAGGGGGGTCTCATGAGAGCCCAGCAGAGGGGCAGATCCCCTCCCTGAGCTGCTGCTCACGCTGTGGGGGTGCAGCCCAGCACAAGGGGGGTTCTGGGCTCAAGACTGAAGCCGGGTCATGGGCAGCTGCTCCTCACCCAACACCCCCAAGCCCTTCTCCTGGGGCTGCTCTCAATCACTTCTCCACCCAACCTCTGTCTGGGATTGCCCCGACCCAGGGGCAGGACTTTGCCTTGGCCTTGCTGAGCTCCATGAGGATGGCACTGGGCACCTTTCAGCGTGTCAGGGTCCCTCTGGCTCCTATCCCTTCCCTCCAGCGTGTCCCCACACCACACAGCCTGGCATCAGCACAATCTTTCTGAGGGTGCTGGATCCCAGTGTCCATGTCACTGACAAAGATGTTGCACAGGATCGGTGCCAGCACCGATCCCTGAGGGACCCACTCACCACCAGTCTCTAGTTGGACACTGGGCCACTGACCACAACTCTGTGTGCGGCCATCCAGCCAGTTCTGTTACACATCCTCTCCCCCAGGGATTTATCCCATCCCTCCCCAGCCCATCGCTGGCACCTCAGGGACAGGGTGACCCCCCCCCGGGCCACCACCTGCACTCACAGTTTTGTAGAAGGCTTTGGACTGTGCCCCCAGCACCTCTGACTTGGAGACCAGGTCATCCAGCTTCTCCCCTCGCTCCAGTAGTGACTCCATGGTGTTGTGCTGCCAAGGACACTGGTGCTAATCCACAGCACGGGCACCCAGGGCCTGACCCGCACCGAGCAGACTCAGGTGCTGCTGCATCCCGGGATGAGCCTCCCTCTTCCCACAGTCCCGGCACAGGAGGGAGCAATCCCAGCCCCAATAACAACGGGAAGGGAGGAGGGTGAGTGCCCTGGAGCTTGCACTGGGACAGCAGGAAAGGAAGGGGAAGGAGCGAAGGAGACAGGAAGCACCCACAGGAATCTCTTTGGAGAAGGCAGGGTGGGACCGTGGCCTGGGGGTTCTCCTCACCAGGATGATCTTGGTCTCATCCAGCTCTGCCTGCACTTTGGTCATGGGGTCAGCATCACGGGGGTTCTGGGGGGGAAACAACATGGACATCAGCATCCCTGCGGCCCCGTGGCTCCCACCTCCCTGTCCCATGCGGGCTGTACCTGGTACTTGCTGAGGTACCCGTCCAGGGCTGCGTAGCTGATGGTTGCTGGGGATCCCGAGGGCCAGTCTGCCCTGCTGACCTGCCTAGAGAACTCATCCAGCACCTGCGGCACTGCAGGACACAGGGGTCACTGCCGTGGGTCTGCCATGGCCACCACGAGGGGCTTTTGCCTCAAACCCAGGAGGTCTCAGATGTAAGGAGCTCCTCCCCGTGCAGGTGCTGAGGCACTGGCAGAAGGTGCCCAGAGATGTGGTGAATGCCCCATCCCTGGCAGGGTTCAAGGCCAGGATGGGAAAGCCTTGGGTGACATGGATTAGTGCGAGGCATCCCTGCCCATGGCAGGGGGTTGGGACCAGATGACCTTAAGGTCCTTTCCAATCCAAACTGTTCTATGACCCCACAGTTTTTCTCTTCCTTGTTCCCTTTGAACGAGACGGAACCCAAGTTCCTCAGCAAACAGAGCAGTGCCCACGCCAGGGAGGGGTGGCTGTCCCCCCTCACTCTGTCACACACAGGGCTTTGGCCCCACATAAACCCAAAGCAGACAAGGGGGACGGGGTGCTCATGAGGAGCCGAGTCCTGGTAGGCAAAGCCACGTTGTGCTATAGCTCAGGAGGCTTTGGGCTCAGCTCAGCTCTGAGATCCCCCCCCCCAATGAGCAGGTTGGTGGAGGAGGGAGGTCCCCAGCACAGCCCCACACTCACCTTGTCCAGCAAGGTGAAGCACACCCGCGGGGGATACTCGTTGTCTGCAATCACCACCCCGGCCAGGCCATCGTTCCGGACGTACACGTGGCAGAGGTACTCTGGGCACAGAACTCGCGTCACGGAAGCAACCTCAGCACCCACCCGGCCCCGGCAGCTCACCCCCCTCCCACTGCTCTGAAAGGTTTCACCAGGGACTACGGCTCATTACAAGAGCAGAAAGGGCTCAAAGGAGGCTCCAAATCAGTTCCAAGCGGTGCTTGGGGAGGTCAGGGCAGCCTGGCTGCATAGGGCAGGACGTGGCACTGAGCGTCCAGGGGAGCAGGTCCTGCCAGAGCTGAACAAAGAGCGGAGGAGAAGCACTTGGCCTGGTTTTACTAACAACAGCGTGTCACCAGCCTGCAGCGTCATTAAGCTGATTCCAGGCCGCACCCTGGATGTCCCAGAGGTCAGAGTATGGAGCCCAGGCTCGCGGGCAGAGCTCAAGGGTGAGGGGCAGGAGGAGGCTGTGTGGGAGCAGGGGACAGGCTGAGGGGCGGCTCCTGGCTGTGGGGCAGGGCCCTGCTCCTCTCTCAAGGGTGGGCTGAGCTCATCAACCTCACCCCCTCAGCGCCACTCACCCAGGTGCCCTCTGAGGTCTCATCTCCCATCATAAGCAGAGGAGGAAGCAGCACCTGCGGCCGCGGGGCCCCGCGTTACCCTCACCTTGCTCCTTGACAGAGGCTCTGCTGCCCAGCTCCGAGCGCTCCACGATCAGCTGGCTCGTGAAGGTCATGAATTCCTGCACGCTGGAAGCACAAAGCAGGACATGGGCTGTCCCACGTGGCCGTAACCCCACCACATTGGGAATGAGGCCTCCGGGGCAAAGAGGCCAGACCCTGTGTCCATACAGAGCCGCAGCCACCACCAAAGACCTCAGGCTGCAGCCCGAGGCCCCGGCGTTGGGGCTGAACCTGGGGTTTGGTGATTTAGCAGAAACTAAACCACCGCTGAGCCACAGATGTGCCAAAGGCAGCAGAGGCTGCGCCCTGCTCACAGTGAGGAGCGCTCCAGTCCCTTCCACTGCATGAGTCCATACTCAGACCCGAGGCACAAACACACCACACACTTTGAGCCACAGTCAGGTTTGCTCCCACACCCCTGGCTCTGGAGCTTCACGTGATGCCAAGAAAACACCAACAGCCACAGACCCCACGGCTCCCTCACTGTAAGCCCCACACAGGAGTCTGCCTCTCCCGGGTTACATGCCCTTGGGGGGGAATGCATCAATCCCAGGCCAGATGCTATGGGATGAGACATTGGCTCCACTGGGACTTGGAACCACCACGTTTCCAGCGCTGCAGAGAGAAAACCAGCCCAAAGACTGCTTAACTCTGCTTCTGCCGAAGCTGGAGGAGCAACATGTTCCCTGGTCTGGGAGATGAGCTGCAGCCGCAGCCCCTGCTGCCACAATTCCAGTATTTCACGGCATTCCTGGAGGAATCAGCCACTGGAAACTTCATTCCCTTGCAGACCATTCACAAGGATTGCCCCAGACACAGGCTGGGGGAGGCTATAGAGCAGCCTGAGGAGGACTTGGCAGTGTTGGGTAACAAGAAGCTCTCCATGACCCGGCTTCAGTGTGCGCTTGAGCTCAGAACCAACCCCGTGTGCTGGGCTGCACCCCAGAGCGTGAGCAGCAGCTCAGGGAGAGGATCCTTCCCCTCTGCTGCATGAAAGGGAGACCTCAGAGCAGCTCCAGTGCCTGAAGGGGCTGCAGGAAACCTGGAGAGAGGCTCTGGACAAGGGCCTGCAGGGACAGGCCAAGGGGAACGGCTTTAACTGCCAGAGGGGAGACTGAGATGAGCTCTTGGGCAGAAGCTCTTCCTTCCCTGTGAGGGTGCTGAGGCGCTGGCACAGGGTGCCCAGAGAAGCTGTGGCTGCCCCATCCCTGGCAGTGCTCAAGGCCAGGTTGGACACAGGGGCTTGGAGCACTCTGCTCTATGGAAGGTGTCCCTGCCCGTGGCCAGCAGCAAAATCCCGAAAGGAATCTTCTCAGCATCTGTAAGAGTGGGAGCCACAAGCACGAAGCAATCAGGGTTATTTCACCCACTGCACTCCAGCCTCAAGCACAGCCTCTTTATCCCTCTCACACAATTGGCTAAGCAAGTACAGGTTTTCAGCTGCTCTCACTTTGGTATTTTCCCTTTATCCCTGGAATTGCAGAACCAAACGCGCTGGAGGCTACATAAGAAGTTGGCAGGAACATGGCATGGAAAATGTGAGTCCTGTGGGCATTTCCTAAAGCCTTTAGCATCTGGAGCAGGGTGCTTAGAACCCACCTGCTCCACAGCAGAAACCTGCTTCATTTTATGCTTTTAGAGGCTTTCGGGAGCCGCTGGGAGAGCTCCATGAGCAACCTGGAGCTGGAGAGCGGGAACCTGGAGGGGCCGCAATGACCCGGGCAGGGTTTGAGGGCTGGGGAATGCTTCAGCTGAGACCAAGTAGGTAAATGAAAGGGCAGCGGAGGCGTCGGGCGGATCCCATCAGCCTGACACAGCGCAGTCTCCTCCCAGCACCGGGGGGTTCCCATCGTTGGGCAGAGGATCCATGGCTCAAACCCTCCCTCCTGCTGCCGGCAACGGGCTGCTCCCGCGGGAACGCGGCTTTCATGCACTTCAGGACTGGAGGAGGGCTCAGGGGGGCTCCGGCACCCCCAGGCCGCGTACGCAGGGCCGCAGCTCCCCTCCCGCAGCGCACCGGGGACCCCTCTCCCCTCCCCGGTGCTCCCGCACGCACCTGGACCGCTGGAAGAAGCTGAACGTGGACACGTCGTAGGCCGCTTTCAGCAGCCGCACCTTGGGGTCGCCTCGGTACAGGACGCTGAGGCTGTAGAGCCTCATAGCGGCGGCTCCTGCGCGGAGGGACGAGACCAGGGGTGAGACGGGGTCCGCGGCGGGGGAGATCCCTCCGGTCCGACCCATCCGGTACCTGTCCTCCCGGTCCGGTTCCCCCAGTTCCCCCCATCGGGTACCGGTCCCCCCCACCCGGTACCGGTCCCCCCGGTTCCCCCCACCCGGTACCGGCGGCTCTGAGGCGGCGGCCGGGGGCGGACCGAGCACAACCCGGACGTGGAACCGCGGCTGCGGGAAATGACGTCCAGAGCAGGCCACTGCCACGGGGCTTCCCCCTCCCTGCGCAGGCGCCGGCTCCGCCCCGCCCCTCCCTCAGACTATCAACCAATGACGGAGCGCCTCACATCCTCAGGCCACGCCCCCAAGCCCGCTGGACACGCCTCCGAGCTGAGTGGCCAATCAGCGCCATCCGCGCGCTGGGGGGCGGGGCTTCTTTCGCAGAGCCGCCAGAGGGGGCGCTGTACCGGGGGCGGGGGGGGGGCGGACCCCTCCGCGGGGCGGTCCCCCTCGGTGGGGCGGTGGGGTACGGGTGCCCCTTTTCCCCCTGTGGGGCAGCCTTGACCCCCCCCCGGCCCTGCAGTGACACCCCCAAACCCTCCGCCTTCCCCACAGCGCAGCTCAGTGTCCGCAGTTTCCCCCGCTGTCCCCGCAGGGACCCCCCTTGTCCCTTCCCTGCTCCATGGGATGGGAGACGCTGCCACAGACCCGCACTGGGAGGACTTGGGGTTCACCAGTGGCCAGGAGCATCCTATTGCCCATCTGGATTCCCACGAGCCTCATTGCCCCATGGGCCTCTCGATACTTGTCCGACGGTACCGATCCACGGACAACGGCGGGGGGTCACCGTGTCCCCCTCCCCCAAACTCAGCGGCTGCCCGCATTCCGCCACGGCGCCCGGTGTGAATCCCGGTGTGAATCCCGGCACCACGGGCGCTTTTCCATCCCGGAGGCTCAGAGCACTCCCCTCGCCCCTCGCCGGGCGGCCGTAACCTTTGCCATGCAGCCGCCGGCTCCTCCTGCCCGGCGCGGTCTCCATGGGAGCGCGCCGGGTTGCTAAGCCGTCCGATGGAGTGCTTGCCACCGCGGGCAGCGCATCGAGCCGTTGATATGACAACTGGAGCGGGGACACGGGCGGGCCGGGGCGTGGTGCTCCGCATGACGGGGCCGAGCCTCGCCGCCGCACCGGGACTTCCCCGCCGCCCGGACAACCCCACCGGGGTGCGCTCCTGACCCAAACCCACCCGAAGAACCTCTCCCGGTGCAAGGAAGCGAGCGGGGAGAGCTTGACCGGTGCGGAGGATGCGGGGCGAGAACGCTGAGCCCGCCGGGGAGCCGGGCCCCTCTCCCTGCCCCTGCGCTTGAGGGGACCGGAGGTCGGGGGGTTGCGGGACCCCCCTTCGTGGGTGCTGCAGAGGCGTCGGATGAGATAAAGCGGCGAAAGTGGAGCATCCTCCGGCGGTGCGAGGCACGGAGCAGCGCAGCGCCGGCAGCACGCCCGGCGGGACGGGGAACGGGGCTTGCTTCCCGGGCCAGGCGCTGCTGCTCGGCCCCCACGGCTGCCCCCATGCTGGATCACAGAGCCAGGATGGAGAGCGGCAGGAGGGAGAAGGTGAGGCCGCTGCAAGGGCAGTGCTGCGGTGAATGGTGGGGAGATGGGGGGGGGGGGCACAAGGTGGAAGTCGATTTTCCCCGTGCTTCCAGCCACCCCCGTGGGCATCTCCCACGGGCACTGGGGATGGAAACAGCGGGAGGGGAAGACACCAGCCCCAGGCAGCCTGGGGTCAGCCCCAGTGTGCCCGTAAGCTGGGGCTCTGCCTTTTGGAATGCTGGATCTTGGCATGGCACAGACCGTGCCCAGTCCCCATGGCACCGAGACCTCGGGATGGAGCCTGGAGCGTCCCTGGTACTGCACCACTGGCTGGGATTCACACGTTGCTGCCCGCCAAGCAGCCACCAGATGAGATTGGACCCGTCACCTGTTGTCACCGTGGCACTCAGTCAGATGGCACCCGGCTCTTCCCCAGCTAAACACCAGCTGGGAGAAGCTGCTCCTTCCTACCTCTTCTCCTGGATGGACTGAGCTCATGGGGCTGTGGGTAAGGACAGCGAGATGCTTCCCTGCTCTGGACTGGGACATCCAAGGGGACCTGGCATGTACTGGGGGCAGGAGCGTGGCTGGCAGCGTTGGACATCACCAGGTATTGCAGCCTTTGGCCATGTGGATTTCAGCTTTATCCCCTTTGCGGGACGTGCCATAGCAAACAGTTCCCTTGAGAAGCTGAGAGCTCATTTTGGTTGCATGGGAAGAGCCAAATCCCACCAAGGAAGAGCCAAACTCATCGTGCTGGAGGCTTGAGAAAGGATGAGCTGGCAGGAATAAAACTCGGAGCCTCAGGGGCAAACCTGATGTTCACGTGCCACAGGAGAGCTTCACTACTGGACGAGGTGGTCAAATCCAGCTCCATACTTTTCCTGGCAGGATTTTTCCAACCATCCTAGGCTGAACATGCTCCGAATCACAGTGAACCTCACCACAGAGCTGCCCCTTCTGAGGGGGGCTGGTGGCATCCTCCATGGTGCAACCATGTCTTCTGGCTTCTTATTTGGGGGTTCAGTGTTACCAGAGCCCCTGCACTGGCATGGATGAGGCAGGGTGGCTGTAGAGGTACTGATGTGTCAGAATCCCACCAGGACAGAGTAGGAGCTTTCAGGGTGAGGAGATACTTGGGACAAGCCACAGTTTGGGGTGGCTGGAGGCCGAGGGATGGCATATGGGGCCAGGCCACAAGGCAGGTTCACATAGTGGGGGTCAGGCTGCGGATGCTGTGCCGATGCTGGGATGCTCCGAACCACATCCTAAAGGCTTGTACAGAGCCCCCCACCCTGAAACACAGCGGGAAACAGCTGCAGGCTCCAGGAAAACATCCATCTGCTGGTGACAATGCACGCGGGAGCCCTCCGAGCTTGCCTGGAACACGGTGACTAATGAGCCCTCTAATGCCGCGGAGCAGAGAGCGCTGCTCCCCACGGTTCCATCTGACAGCCCCAGGCTGCTGCCCCGAGCATGGACTGTGCCTAATGGAGGCTGCTGCTGCAGGAAGGGTAAATACCGGTCCTGCCGCACTCCCCTTGCGAGGGCCCTGAGAGCATTCCCGGTCTCCTGCCTGTGGTCCTGCGCTCTGTTCACAGCAGGTTTGATGGGCTGGAAATCATACCTGCAGCTCCCAGGGAATACAGGCAAAGGGATGCTCCCGGCTCCTGGCAGACCGAGCATCCCACCGGCATCCCCATCATGGCACATTGGAGTCCCACGTCCTCAGTGGGAGCTGCTGAGCTCCTAAATGGCATCTCTGGAAGCGCTCCTTGATGGAAAAGACCTTGGGATTTGGTGGGATGGGATGTCCAAGGTCACTTGTCATGATGTTGTCTTCAGTACAACCACCCTTCAGCTAAAGGATCCAGAACCCGTGGTGGTTTGTGCCAGTCCTGCGGATTCTCCAGCGCGTCCATCAGGGTAGCGGAGATGGGATAAGGTGTTTCAGGGTATCTGATGGGGAAAACCAGGGCCAGGGGGAAGAAATGTGGGTTAGTTATTTCACTTCAGGCCACCACTGTCCCATACCCCCTGGCCCCAGCTGATGCTGCCCATTCCATGCAGGTGGAGCAGATCTTGTCAGAGTTCCGGCTGAAGGAGGAGGACCTGAAGAAGGTGATGTACCGGATGCAGAAGGAGATGGACCGAGGGCTGAAGCTGGAGACACACGAGGAAGCCTCTGTCAAAATGCTGCCCACCTATGTCCGCTCCACACCCGAGGGCTCAGGTATGATGCTGCTGGTGCTCCTGGTTGGTCCTTTGCCATGTCCCACCCTCCCAGAGCTCACCAGGCTCAGTGTGAGCCCCCCCTGAACCGGTCACCCCGTGCTCCCCCCCCGGCTCTGCAGAGGTTGGAGATTTCCTGTCGCTAGACCTTGGAGGCACCAATTTCCGTGTGATGCTGGTGAAGGTGGGCGAGGGGGAGGAAGGGCAGTGGAAGGTGAAGACAAAGCACCAGATGTATTCCATCCCGGAGGATGCCATGACGGGAACAGCCGAGATGGTGAGCAGGTTACACAGGGCTTCCCATCCCCTCCACACTGTCCCTGTCACTGTGCTGGGCTCACTGTGCCACAGGTACATCCCTCATCCCTCCACAACAGGAGGTGGCCACACTCAGGGGAGCTGTGGTGGCAGTGGGCACCTCTTCTCTTCCAGCTCTTCGACTACATCTCCGAGTGCATCTCCGATTTCCTGGACAAGCACCAGATGAAGCACAAAAAGCTGCCGCTGGGCTTCACATTCTCCTTCCCTGTGCGGCACGAGGACATCGACAAGGTGAGGGGGTGGCTGAGCAGGACGAGGATTTGGGAGCAGCCAAGTTGCACCCACAGCTCCATTTCAGTCTTATCCTTGCTCCAGGGCATCCTCCTGAACTGGACCAAGGGCTTCAAAGCATCCGGCGCAGAAGGGAACAACGTGGTTGGGCTCCTGAGAGATGCCATCAAGCGCCGCGGGGTGAGATGATCTCAGGGTTTGTGCTGGCAGGGAGACCCTGGCATTCACAGCTGGAGCCCGGTGTGTTTCACCCCAGACCCTGTTGTGGGACAGCCCCTGATGGTGCTTCTCCCCTCTGCAGGACTTCGAGATGGACGTGGTGGCGATGGTGAATGACACGGTGGCCACGATGATCTCCTGCTACTACGAAGATCACCGGTGCGAGGTTGGGATGATTGTGGGTAAGATGCCCCTTCCCACAGGGACCATGGCAGGGAGGGGGCAACCGTTCCCATGGCCCCTGCTGCGGGCAGGAGCTTGTCCTTTGGAGGCACACAGCGAGGATGGGGGGTGGCAGCAGAACCCTGCTGAGGTCTCCCAAGGTTGGGACACTGCGTGGCATCACCTGGCTCCAGTGATGGGGTACAATGGGGATGGTCACCTCAATGGGTCCGTCCCCGAGGTCTCACCCCATGGATAGGGACCCCCTGAAGGGGGATGGTCTGAGCCCCCACCACCTCCCAGCCCCACAGCAACCATGCGGCCATCTGGGCTCTGACACCGTCCCCTCGGCCTGGGTAAACACGGTGCTGCGGCGCTGGGCTGTTTATCAGCTCCTCGGAGGCACTTCTGCCCTTGCTCCGCGGCACCGGCACCCAGCGGGGACAAGGCCCAGAGGGGAGTGGGAGGGTTGAGCTTCCCCGAGGACAGTGGGGTGGGGGGGTGGGGACGGTGGCAGCTGCCCCATGGAGCTGTTGGTATGGGAGGAATGCAGGACTTGGAGGGTGTTGGTGGGTGCTGGTGTCCCCACCATCCCCGATTCCTGCTGGCAGGGACGGGCTGTAACGCCTGTTACATGGAGGAGATGCAGAACGTGGAGCTGGTGGAGGGTGATGAGGGCCGGATGTGTGTCAACACGGAGTGGGGAGCCTTCGGCGCCTCGGGGGAGCTGGATGAGTTCCTGCTGGAGTACGACCGCGTGGTGGACGAGACCTCACTTAACCCCGGTCAGCAACTGTAAGGCATAGGACAGATCCCATTCCTCTGGGTGTCCCCTGTCCCCATCCCCTGCACCCACCCTGCTCCTTCCCCACCCGCCCGGCTCAGCTGATGCCAGAGAAACTCATCACAGGCCCCCCTGAAGCGGGGTCCTTCGTGCTGGCAAAGTGGGGGGTGCCAAGGGACATTGCCCCCCAAATCCCACCCTGACAGCCTGTGCCCCCCATCCCAGCTATGAGAAGATCATCGGGGGGAAGTACATGGGGGAGATTGTGCGGTTGGTGTTGCTGAAGCTGGTGGACGAGAACCTGCTGTTCAACGGGGAAGCCTCTGAGAAGCTCAAGACTCGCGGGACCTTCGAGACCCGCTTCATGTCCCAGATCGAGAGGTATGGCAAGGGGCAGCCCCCCAAAACCAGCCCCACACGGGGTCCCAGCAGCTCCCCATCCCCTGCGTGACCACTCTGTCCCCACCACAGCGACTCGGATGACCGCAAGCAGATCTACAACATCCTGACGTCCTTTGAGCTGCTGCCCTCGAGGACGGACTGCGACATCGTGCGCATGGTGTGCGAGAGCGTGTCCACGCGCGCGGCGCAGATGTGCTCAGCTGGGCTGGCTGGGGTCATCAACCGCATGCGGGAGAGCCGCAGCCAGGACACCCTCAAGATCACCGTCGGTGTCGACGGCTCCGTCTACAAGCTCCATCCCAGGTGAGGATTCCTGGGAGCCTCCCTCCCACCGCCATCCCCTTCCTTGTCCTGCCTTTGAGCCCGTGGTTTTCCCTGCTCCGGCAGCTTCAAGGACCGGTTCCACGCCACCGTGCGGCAGCTGACGCCCGGCTGCGACATCACCTTCATCCAGTCGGAGGAGGGCAGCGGGCGCGGGGCCGCGCTCATCTCCGCCGTCGCCTGCAAGATGGCCTGCATGATGGGGCAGTGAGAGAGGACTCGGGCAGCAGCAGGCCGAGGATGCTGACGATGATGGAGGGGGTGGGAGGCCGCTGGTCCCGCTCACAGCTCTGCGCGGAGCACACACGGATGGGGGATTTGCCACTGATGGAGGCAGCTCCCCAATAAACGGGGTTTGCATGGACTTCTCCTCCAGGACCGCTTCAGCTCCTTGTCTCCCCCACCACGGGGCTGCCCCACACGTGTGGGGACGCTGAGGGTCCTCCTGTGCCTTCCCAGCCCCCTGCGTCCTCCCCCAGCTGTGGGGAGACCCCCCCAGGTGGCTTGGCTGGGAGATAAGGAGCTGGTTGAGGCATTTGGGGTGGAGGACAGGGGCCCCCAAGGTGCAGAGACGAGCAGGGGTGCACCACAGCTGTGCCAGAGGCACTGACGTTTTGGGAACCCCCCACAATGAAGCCGGGGGGGGGCATCCTGAACACCCCCTCATAGCACTGACCCCACCAGGGGCTAAATCCCACCCCCAGCACCCCAAAACCCATCAGATCCCAGCCTACCCCACCCAGGGGAGCACACGGGTGATCCCCAGCAATGGGGCACCCCTTGGAGTATTGGGGTCCCTCTGAGCACCCCCATCCATCCCTCTGCAGTGTTCCTGGCGAGGAAGGCAGCTCCGCACCCCCAGACCCCTCCCGGTGTCCCCAGTGCAGGGAGGGGCTCTCCCTCCTGGGGCACAGGACCCCCAAGCGCCCCCATGCACCCCCATGGTCCCGATGGGACCCGGTACCCCTCCGTCCTCCCGTTCCCATGGCAACGCCGCCCGCGGTTGCCACGGCGACCCGCCGCCTTGACGCTGCTTCCGCTCCGCGGGCACGCCACTTCCGCCTGTGGCGGCGCCGTTCGCGCCTTTTCCATCCCCCCCCCACTCCCCCTCATGGCGGGCCCGTGATACCGGGACCGCGACCTCTGACCTCTGACCCGTACGTGACCCGGGGAAGCTGAGAACGGGGGTACCGGGGGGAGGCGATGGGACCGGATAGGGACCCCGGGGGTGGTGTTTGGGGGGGGTTCTATGGGGTCCTGGCGCCTGAGAGGGCTCTGGGGGGTTCCGGTGCCGGGGGGGTGTTTTGGGGTTCCAGGGAAGTGTTTTGGGGGGTCCGGGAGGTGTTTGGGGGGGTCCGGAGCAGCGCTTCGGGGGGTCCGGCATTGTTTTGGGGCGTCTGGAGCTGTGTTTTGGGGGTCCGAGATTGGTTTTGGCGTCCGGGGCAGTGTTTTGGGGGTCCGGTGTTGTTTTGGGGGTCCGGGAGGTGTTTTGGGTGTTTGTAGCTGTGTTTTGGGGGTCCGGGGTTGTTTTGGGTTCCAGGAACGTGCCTGTATCCTGAGTTTTCCCATTCTCTTTCCCAGTTCTCGCACCCATCATGTTCTCGGAGCAGGCGGCCCCCACGGCGCAGGGGCTGCTGAGCCCCCCCTCGGCCGAGCCCCCCAGGTTCGCGCGGGTGCCGGTGTCGGGGTACACGAATCAGTCGCAGCCCTTCTGCCTGGGTGAGCGCAGCTTTGGGCATCAGTACGCGCACATCTACGCCGTGCGCCTCGCCTGCATGCGGCCCATCCTGCAGGAGCGCGCGCGGAGCAAGTGGGGTGAGTGCAGAGATCCCCCCCCGCCATGGGGCAGAGGACACAGCCCCACAACCAGTGCTGGGAGCTCTGCAGTGGGAGCTTCATAGAGTCAGGCTGGGTTGGGTTGGAAGGGAGCTTAATGCTTCTCCAGCTCCAACCCCCACCACGGCCAGGGACACCTTCCATAGAGCAGAGTGCTCCAAGCCCCTGTGTCCAACCTGGCCTTGAGCACTGCCAGGGATGGGGCAGCCACAGCTTCTCTGGGCACCCTGTGCCAGCGTCTCAGCACCCTCACAGGGAACAGCTTCTGCCCAAGAGCTCATCTCAGTCTCCCCTCTGGCAGTTAAAGCCATTCCCATGTCCTGTCCCTACAGGCCCATGTCGAAAGCCCCTCTCCAGGTTTCCTGCAGCCCCTTTAGGCACTGGAGCTGCTCTGAAGGTCTCCCCTTCAGGAGCCTTCTCTTCTCCAGGCTGCCCCAGCCCAGCTCTCTCAGCCTGGCTCCAGAGCAGAGCTGCTCCAGCCCTCGCAGCAGCTCCATGGCCTCCTCTGGCCTCGCTCCAACAGCTCCACATCCCTCTGGTGCTGCTGCCCCGGAGCTGGGTCACGACTGCAGGGGGGTCTCCCCAGAGCCCAGCAGAGGGGGAGAATCCCCTCCCTGAGCTGCTGCTCACACTCTGGGCATCCCGCCCAGCACATGGGGGGGTTCTGGGCTCCAGCACACACTGAAGCCGGGTCATGGGGAGCTTCTCATCCAACACTGCCAAGTCCTTCTCCTCAGGCTGCTCCATTCAGTCTCCCTCAGCCTGTGCTTGTGCTGGGGACAGAACCTTGCCCTTGGCCTTGTTGAAGTCCATGGCATTCACATGGTCCCAGTTCCCTAGGTCCCTCAGGCTCACACAGCCCCTCTGCTTTCCTCACCTTACACACGCGTTTGAGGGCTGAATACCCCACACGTGTTCCTGGGAATGTTTTCCTGCTGGGCAGTGTCCCAACATTCCTAAAACCACGGCTCCACTGGCGTGGTAAAGCCCATGATCCAATTCCACCTTCCTGGCCCAGCCAAGTTCTCGGCTTTGCCCTTCTAAGGAGGCTTTTGGGCTGCCCGCTTGTTTTCCCTCCTCTCCCCAGCCCCTGGGCTGTGTGCAGCTGAGGCTGCGCCGCTTCCGCAGAGCTGGATTGGGCTGTGGTGACAGGAACCAGCGGTTTCCTAAAGCTCCACGTGTGGAGTTATGGGATGGGATTTCTGGGTCTGTGTCTGCAGAGCGCAACCCCCTCCCCGTGAGCTGGGGGGGAGAGCCAAGAATAAGAAACCAAACCCGGATTGTTTTTCCTGACTCCGAGTGTTTGCATTCCTGGGATGGATGAACTCGTGTTTCCAGCTCTGCTGAGCCCTGGGTGCCTGTGATCCTGGCAGGGCCCTTCCCATGGACCGGAGTCACGTTCAGCAGGCGCGTGATGAGCAAAGGGAGAGGTTTGGGGGGAGAAACGTCACCCCCCGGCACACAGCAAGGCTGGAGGAGCCGGCACAGAGCGGGATCTGGCAGTGTTGTTCTGGGAGAGGAGCCCGGCAGCACCTGGCAGCCAGTCCTGCTCCCTGCAGGATGGAGATGGAAGCATGGATGGAGGCATGGATGGGCTTCTCAGGCTGGTTTAAACAGCAGGAGATAAAAGTCCTACAGACACGTACAGGCTGGGGCTGAAGTGTCTCTGGGTCCTCATGGGTGAGGTGACGAGTCTTTTGCTCAGCTTGTGGTGGGGGAGATGTGGGTTCTGTCTGCAGGGGTGATGGAGTGCTGGGGCTGTGCTGCTGGTTGCACCTCCTGAGGCACAGATTGGTTCCTGGCCTGGTTTCCTCTGGGGATCCCATCTGTGCCTTTCCTGCCACTGCCTTCGCTGATCTCCCCCAATGCCTGGTTGTGATGGAGATCCTGGGTGGAGGATCCTAGCCCTGGCAGGGGGGAATGATCTCTCCTGCCTGTTCAACCCAAGTGGGATGTTTGTGCCATCTCCTGATGGAGAGCAGGAGCACCAGCCCTTCATGCCTAAGGGCAAGAGCACCAGCTACGTGCTCAGCACACCAGTCCCCATTCCGTGCTCCCTGCTTTCCTGGGAATTGCTGGGCATGACCCAGCTTCCCCTCCGCCAGTGCTGCCTCTTGGCTGTGCTCTGCTGGCCCCGTCTGGCCCACACATGTGAGCTGAGCTCTGTGCCTTGAGGATGAGTGAGAACCTTCCCCATGTTCCCTTCCCTGCCTCACGTCTGGGCCTGATGAGCTGTGCCCGGAGCGTGGCTGAGCCCCGGTTCTCTGCAGGGAATGACGTAGCGCTGAGGAAGCTCTGTGAGCTGCAGGCGGGAGAGAAGTGCTGCGTGGTGGGGACACTCTTCAAGGCCATGCAGCTGCAGCCCTCCATCCTGCAGGAGATCAGCGAGGAGGTAACGAGGGAACAGTCCTCCTTCTCTGGGGAATGTGCCAGCACGCACCGGGACCTTGGCCCATCGCTTCCCTCGTGCTTGCTGTGGCCAAGCAAGTGGGAGCTGCCAGCGCTTCGACCTGGGGAGCTGGTGGATAATGATCTCTGTGCCCACCCCATCACTCTTAGTGCCACCCCGTGCTGCCAGCTTGGGGGAGGGCTCTTTGCCATCACTGAGGCTGTCACAGCCTCCTCTGTATGTGTCTCCCCCAGCACAATCTGGTGCCGCAGCCGCCCCTGCCCAAGTACATCGACCCCTCTGACGAGCTGATCCTGGAGGATGAGCTGCAGCGAATCAAGCTGGAAGGAGCTGTCGATGTGCAGAGGCTGGTGACAGGTAGGGGACAATGGACCCTCACTGGCAGCCACCTCCAGCCCAGGCTGGGGGTGACCATCCACTCTGTGCCATAGGGACCATCTTTGCCGTGTATGGCTATGAGCAGGACAACGGGAAGTTCCTGGTGGAGGATCACTGCTTCGCCAGCCTGCCCCCAGCACTGCCCCGCAATGGGCCCAGCTCCGACCGGTGAGTGCAGGGACAGGAGGGGCTGGCACCATGTCCCCGCTGTCCCCAAACCCTGGCACCAGTTGTCCCCTGGGCCTGGTGAAGTAGGTGCCTTGTGCCAAGAGACCATATACGGGAGCTCATGATCCTACCCCAGCTCTCTGAAGCACCTCATTGCGGGCAGGGATGGAGCAGGGAGGGGTGGTGCAGGCAGGGCTGGGTGAGGGCAGGGCTGAGTGGACTCAGGGATCACAGGTGTTGCCCACACTCGTGCAGGTTCGTGCTGCTGGCGTCAGGGCTGGGACTGGGCAGTGGCAGTGGTGAGTCCCTGCTGAGCACCCAGTTGCTGCTGGATGTGGTGACAGGGCAGTTGGGTGCTGAGGGCCAACAGAGCTGCGCCGCGCACATCTCCCGTGTCATCCTTGCCGGGAACATGCTGAGCCAGAACACCCAGAGCCGGGACACCCTCAACAAGGTATGATGGAGGTGGGTGCCGGGCAGGGAGGGACCAGCGCAGGGACAGGGTCCTTCCCTCACTGTCTGCCCCATGACCCAGGCCAAGTACTTGACCAAGAAGACGCAGGCAGCGAGTGTGGAGGCCATGAAGATGCTGGACGAGATCCTGCTGCAGCTTTGTGTGAGCATGTGGAGCAGGATGGGGCTGGCCAAGGAATCAGGACCTGCTGGGGGAGGGTGCCTGGCTCCCGAGGCAGGGAATGATGCTCTGCCAGCAGCCCAGGGGCTCAGGGGAGGCCCTTCCCCAGCCACACATTCCCTTTGAGCAGTTCATGTGATGCAGAATGGGAAAGCAGTGCCCGGCCCGGATCCCAGCATCTGGTCTGTGTGGTGAAGCCAAAAGAGGCTTCCTGTGGGATGCAGCAGGAGCCAAATGGGGGAGCAAGGCAGAGCCGGCAGCAGCTCCAGCTGCTCCCAGCCCCTTCAGAGGGTGGTTTGTCCCTGTTGATCCCCACAGAGCTCCGTGCCTGTGGACGTGATGCCCGGTGAGTTTGATCCCACCAACTACATGCTGCCGCAGCAACCGCTGCACCACTGCATGCTGCCCCTCGCCAGCGCCTACGCCACGCTGCGCCTGGTCACCAACCCCTACCAGGCCGATGTGGACGGTGTCAGGTAAAACATCCGGTGCCAGCCTGTGAGCAGCTCTGGGATCGTGGGCTGAGTCCTGGCAGGTACAGCCGGGTGACCCCCCCATTTCTGCCTCCAAAATGCAGGTTTTTGGGGACATCAGGACAAAACATCAGTGACATCTTCAAGTACAGCAGCATGGACGACTACCTGGAGATCCTGGAATGGACGCTGCTGGCAGGACACATCAGCCCCACAGCACCGGACACGCTGGGTAAGGCAAGGGCTGGTGGCAGCTGAGCTGGGCGGGTGTTGCTGAGGGGGTGCAAGTTAACCCCTTGGTTTCCATCCCTCCCAGGCTGCTACCCCTTCTACAACTTGGATCCGTTCATCATCACCGAGTGCCCACACGTCTACTTCTGTGGCAACGCACCCCGCTTCCAGTCCAAGCTGCTCACAGGTGAGTCCTGCGCCTGCAGCATCCACAACTCTGTGCCAGGGTGTGAGTGGGGGCTCATCTGCCTGTGTCTGCAGGGGAGAACGGGCAGCAGGTCCTGCTGGTGACGGTGCCCACCTTCAGCACCACGCAGACCGCCTGCCTCATCAACCTGCGCAATCTCAGCTGCCAGCCCATCTCCTTCTCTGGCTTTGGGGCTGAGGACGATGATGGGGACATGGACGTCAAGCACTGATGGAGGAGTCATGGACTCAAGAGAGCATCGCAGCTCCTACCACTTTTGTGTCATTCCCGGTTGTCCTCCTGGGAGCACTGGCACGGAGCTGCTGGTTGCAAAGGAGAGATGCTCTTACCAATATAACTTGATTTATTTGTGTAACAAAAAACTGTGTGGAGGGGAGTGGGGCTGTGCCTGCCTCCATCGGGCCCTGCCCTGGAGAGCAGGACCACCCCTGCCAACCCCACCAGGATGGGGTGAGGGCTGTGTCCTGCTTCACCCCATCCCATGTCCCAGGGATGGGGCAGTGCATCCCTTGGTGCTGGCCCTGGAGCCCGGCACAGGGGACGCTGCAGCCACCACCCTTGGGGGGAGCAGCAGCATGGCCCTAGGAAGCAGTGCGGGTGAGGAGCTGGAGGCCACCCGGAGCAGGCTGCCAGGCTCAAGGAGACTTTGGAAGCAATGCCGGAGCCTGTGGCGAGTGTCCGGCCCTGGCTGAGGCGGGAGCGAGGGGACAAGCACCCCTAGTCACCAAAGTTCACGGTGTATGTCTCGGCCGTGGTGAAGGGCTGCGCCGTCCCTGTGCCCAGCTCCCAGGTCTCCGTCTCGGTCACCACCTCGGTGACCACCTCCGTTTCGGTCTCCATCTCCCAGGTGCCAGCTGTGGGTGGCTCTTGGCTCCAGGGCACATAGGCTGTGCTACTGAAGGGGATGTGCATGGCTGTGGTGGGTGCCGGGGCCGTGGGGCTGCTGGCAGCAGTGGTGGCATTGAGCCTTCGGAGCCTCATCTGCTGCCGCAGGCGCATGCGGTGCCGGAGCCGCATCCGCAGGCGCAGGCGCTCGCGGGGTGTCATGGGGCGGCCGGGCACGATGCGGCGGATGGGCCGGTTCCCGTTCATGGCCATGATCTCCCGGATGCGCTTCCAGTTGGAGCGCGACAGCACGAAGTTGCATTGGGTGGCCCCAATGTCATAGAGGACGCTGCAGGTCTTGACACTGGGGTTGTAGCCCTCGGCGCGGGCTGAGACGCGGTACTCACCGGGGTTCAGGATGCGCCAGTAATCCCCACCGCTGGCTGCAGGCAGCGAGGGGATGCGGCAGCGTGTGAAGGAGGTGGCACAGTGCTGCCGACACCCTGCCCCACACCTGGCCCCACGACCTACCTGTCCTAATGTTGTGGTTGATGCCCCCCACGACGATGGTGGCGTTGGCGATGGGTTCTCCCTGCTGGTCCGTCACCAAGCCCTTGATGCCCCGATGGACCTGGGTCAGGAAGGGGGATGAGAGGAGCTGTGTGGGGCAGGCAGGGCCCTGCCTGCTCCCTGCCTGGTGAATCCAGCACTTACCTGTTCCATGAAGGTAAGCAGAGACTCCTTGTTGTTCTCCCACTCCTGCTGCAGCTCGCTCTCATGGGGGAACTTGTCGCAGCCCAGGTAGATGGAGAGCTCCAGGCAGTTGGTGTGCAGGTAGCTGAAGTCATTCATGCCTGCAAGACAAACAGCCAAGCACCCACCCAGCTGCTCGGGCACACCTCCACATGGTGGACAAGCTGGTGCCACGCAGCATGGCACCCACTTACTGCCTGCCCGGGGGTGCCACTTGGCGCCCTGCACGATGCCCATGGCATTGGTCATGTCCTGCGTGTGGCAGCCACCGCGGAAGGTCTCGCTCATGGTGAGATGGGCCGAGGCATAGGAGATGGCGAGCCAGCGGAAGATGGCGTGGTCAGGGGTCTCCTGCAGCTCGGGGTTCTCATCCTCGTACTCGTCTGGCAGGCGTGGGGCAGCCGCTGGTGTCTCGCTGACAGGACGGGCTGTGTCGAAGGGGTAAGACACCATCTTCTCCCCACCCTGCAGGTTAGCTCCCAGCACAAAGGGGTTCTTGTCCATCCATGCCATGACAGCCCGCGTCTCCACCGCTACCTGCCGAAGGGGGCAGGTGGTGTGAGACGTCACCTCCCCATGATCGCCCCATCACCTCCCCATCATCTCCCCTTCACCTCCCCATCACCTCCCCTTCACTGCCCCATCATCTCCCCTTCACCTCACCATCACCTCCCCTTCACTGCCCCATCACCTCCCCATCACCTGCCCTTCACTGCGCCTTCATCTCCCCTTCACCTCCCCATCACCTCCCCTTCACCTCCCCATCACCTCCCCTTCAGTACCCTACCACCTCTTCTTCACCTCCCTATCGCATCTCCTTCACTGCCCCATCACCTCCCCTTCTCCCCCTCATCATGTTGCCTTCACCGGCCCATCACCTCTCCTTCACCTCTCCTTCATTGCCCCTTCATCTCCCCTTCACCTCCCTATCACCTCCCCTTCTCCTCCCCATCACCTCCCCTTCACTGCCCCATCACCTCCCCTTCTCCTCCCCATCACCTCCCCTTCACTGCCCCATCACCTCCCCATCACCATGCCCCATTCTGCGGCTCACCATGGCATCCTCAGCCAAGTAGTGCTCAGGGACGGGGATGTGGTGGTTGAGGAACTTGTGAGGCACCAGCTTCCTGTCCTCAGCTGCCCACAGCACTGAAGCCAAGTCAGGGAAGTTTTCAAAGAGGTCGTAGCCCTCCTCTGTCCAGTGGCCCAGAGCCCAGTTGCCGAGTTCAGAGCCCTGCAGCAGCCCGGGGCAGCGGTGAGCTGGAGGGTGCATCCCACCACCCGCATCCCACCACCCGCATGCACCACCTGCATCCCACCACCTCTATCCATCACCTGCATCGCCCACGCCGCATCCACCACCCACATCCATTACCCGCATCCACCACACCACATCCCACCACCCGCATCCCATCATCTCCATCTGTTCTGGGTTCAGCGCTTAACCCACGACACCATCCACCACCCGCATCCACTGCCCTGTCCCTGCCATGCCCTCACCGCCTCGCGGGCCAGCTCGTAGCCATCGGGGTTGAGGGAGGGCACGAGGTGGATGCGGGTTTCAGTGACCAGGCTCCGCACCCGGGGGTTGCCATCCTGGAATTCCTTGCACAGGAACTGCATGAGCAGGAGCAGCAGCTCCCGGCCCAGCACCTCATTCCCATGGAGCCCGGCTGTGTACCTGAACTCGGGCTCACCTGTGGGCAGGACACAGGCTCAGGGTGCTGCCTGCACCCATTCCCGCACCTCTGCCTGCTCCGGGTCCCTTCCAGAACCTTCCTGCCTCACCAGTCTCGTGCTCGCCCGGGTTGTCCGAGATCTCCATGGCGTAGATCTTCAGCCCACGTGAGCTCTTGCCGATGTTGTAGATGCGGGTGATGCTGGGACACTCCTCACTGACCACCTTCATCAGCTGCGGGCACAAGGGGGTGGGTGAGATGCGGCAATGCTGGGGGGCTGCGGCCACCCCCTATGGAGGACCCTGCCCCATGGAGGATCCCACCTCCAGGAGGTACTCACCTGCCTCATGTCCTTGTAGGAGTGGTGGCGGAAGTCCAGGTTGTCGGTGGAGGTCACCTCATTCTGTTGGCTGTAGTAGCTGCTGACGGCTGCGGAGGGGCAGGGACGTGGTGGTGGGCACTGCAGAGATGCCACCGCCCCTCCACGGCCCCCCCACCCCTCCTTGGGGTGGCTCTTACTGGAGAGGGGGCAGCCCAGGACCTCGAGGCGCAGGCAGAGGCTCCCGTTCCACGTCTGGGGGTAGATGCGGATGTAACGCGCCACCATGGGCTCGGGGAACGTGGTCAGCACCGGTGTGTCCTTGTCCACGTTGCCATAGAACTTCTGCCATGGGGAAGGGGGGGAGACATAGCCAAGTTGGGGCTAAAGTGTCCCTATTGTCTCCCCCCCCCACCCCCAACAACTTTTGGGGTCCCTACCATCTCCTCATAGCCATTGGTGTACATCACCCAGTTCTGGCTGTCGTTGCTGAAGCCCACATAGAAACTGGTGACAAAGTCCTCGCTGTGGGAGGAAGGGGACAGGTTGGGAAGGGGGGGCCCCGTCTGCTCCCCCACCCCATGTCCCCAAACCCAGCCCCTGGTCCCGTACTGGATCTGGGAGTCACGGCCCTGGGTGATGACACCGGTGAACTTGGTGGTGCGGCGTGTGTCCACCTCGAGCCAGTGCGCCCGGCTGTCGTCCTCGGCGCACCATGCCCCATCGAAGAAGTCGTCCTCGTTGGTGCCTGCCTGGGGTGGGGACAGTGAGAGGGACATTGAACATCCCTTGGTCGTGATGAACGGGAGACCTGGGACCCCCCCGCAGCACTGTGTGCAGTGCTGGGCCCCAGCATAAGGACACGGAGCTGTTGGAGCGAGTGCAGAGGAGGCCATGAGGATGCTCAGGGGCTGGAGCAGCTCCAGTGTGGAGCCAGGCTGAGAACATGGGGGGGTTCAGCCTGGAGAAGAGAAACTGCGTGGAGAGCTCAGAGCAGCTTCCAGTGTCTGAAGGGGGCTGCAGGGATGCTGGAGAGGGGCTCTGCATCAGGGACTGCAGTGACAGAACATGGGGTGATGGGTTCAGACTGAAACAGGGAAGTTCAGGTTGGATGTAAGGAGGAAGCTCCTCCCTGTGAGGGTGCTGAGGCGCTGGCACAGGGTGCCCAGAGAAGCCGTGGCTGCCCCATCCCTGCAGTGTTCAAGGCCGGGTTGGACACAGGGCTTGGAGCACTCTGCTCTATGGAAGGTGTCCCTGCCCGCTGCAGGGGTGGAACTGGATGAGCTTTAAGGTCCCTTCAACCCAAACCAGTCTGGGATTCTATGACACGTCGAGGGGTCCCCTGGCTTCGGGAGGGGGGCGCAGGATGGGTGCCCCTCACCTGCATGTTGAGGCGCCCGCGCTGAGCACCCAGTCCGTGGCGCAGCATGGATGAGGCCAGGAGCTGATCATCCTCGATGCGGTGGGACTCCAGCCCGATGGGAGGGCAGCCTGGGGACAAGGGGGGTGACGGACATTGCCCCACAGCAGGGTGACCGCTGCCTCATGAAGCAGGGATGCTCACTTGTCTTCTCCTCGGGAGGGTCCCATTCATCCTCATCTGGCTCCCCCTTCTTCCCACCTGGCTTTTTGGGTTTCCCTGTAAAAGGGGCACAGTGGTGGGGGGGCCGAGCCTGGGGTGGATGTAGGGGAGGAGGGGAAGGGGACAGGAGCACCCACCTTTGCGGTCCCAGCCCTTCTCCTCTGCCCAGGGGTCCTCCTCCTCCTCCTTGCTGCTGCCTCCTTTCTTGGGCTTCCCTACTGGAGATGGGGCACCCATCACAGGGACATGTCACCCGCCATGGGGACATGCCATCCACCATGGGACATGTCAACCGTCCTAGGGACATGTCACCCACCATGGGACATGTCACCCGCCATGGGGACATGCCATCCACCATAGGACATGTCAACTGTCCTAGGGACATGTCACCCATCCCAGGACCCAGCCCCTGCCCATCTCTCACAGGGTTTGAGTTTCTCCTCGTCCGTCTCCATCTCATCCCCTTTGTCCAGGTTTTTCCTGGGCTTCGGTGGGGGGGGCAGCCCATAGGAGACTGTGGGTGCAAAGGGGGGGGCTATGACACACTTTTGGGGCACAGGAGGGCCTGTGGGGCCCATAGGGACAGGGATGGGGTCCTGGGGTGCCCCATGTGCCCCTGGCTGTCACTCACAGTCATCGTAGTCGGGTGGTACGAAGCCTTCGTCATAGTCCCCTTTGGTCACCAGGACGGGTGGGGGGGGGGGCGCTGGGGGGGTCTCTGCCAGCGTCGCTGGGGAGGGTAAAAGTGAACCCCATGGGAGCCCCTTGTGCCTCTGTGGGGTCCCCGCACCTCTACAGTGCCCCTGTAGGGTGCCTTTATAGGGTCCCAGTGTCCCTGTGGGGTCCCCCATGTTTCTGCAGGATCCCTGCAAGGACTCCGTGTCCCTACGGGCTCCCCATATCCCCACAGGACCCCCCCTCTTTATCCCCACACCCCTACGGGGTCCCTTCCCGCTGTCCCCATGCCCACCTCAGCTCCAAGCTGCCCTAAAGCGATGCTCCCCTTGGGGCCCAAGCCTGGGCACTGTCCCCACCCGAGGGTGCCACCCCTTCGCCCCCCCCTTATCCCGCCCTTGTCCCCCCCCACTCACGTGGCTCCTCGGGCTGGGGCCAGACCCTCTGCGGGCTCTTCCTGCCGGGGGGCCTGCGGGGCTTCTGCTGCCGCCGGATGTACTCGACTGGGGACAGCGCGGGGTGACACTGACTGGGGGTGCCCACGGGGGACCCCCCCGAGCCGGGACCCACTCCCCTACGTACAGTCCTCGTAGTCCTCCCGCTCCAGCTGCTCGTTGTAGTCCAGGGTCGGGGGCTCCGGCTCCGTGGGGGCCTCTGCAGGAGGGGGCACATGGGGAAAGGGCATGGGGGGGGCCTGGTGCAGGGGGTGGCATTGGGGAGCAGGAGGTGACGCTGGGACTTGGAGAGGTGACATTGGGGTGCAGGGAGGTGACATCGGGGTGCAGGGAAGTGACATTGAGCTGCAGGAAGGTGTCATTGGGGTGCTGGAGGTGACATTGGGGTGCTGGAGGTGACATTGGGGTGCAGGAGATGGCACTGGGGTGCAGGGAGGTGACATTGGGGAGCAGGAGATGGCACTGGGGTGCAGCGAGGTGGCACTGGGGTGAAAGGGGTTGCACTGCATTACAGGGAGGTGACATCAGGGGACAGGGAAGTGGCATTTGGGTGCAGGAAGGTGGCACTGGGGCATTGGGAGGCAGCTCTGGGGTGCAGGGAGGTGGCATTGGGGGACAGGGAGGTGGCCCCAAGACCCAGGGCAGTGGCCTGGAGCCAGGGCACTCACCAGGCTCTGGGTGTGAGTCCTCCCGGCCCAGCTCCAAGAGTGGTGGCTCCTCCGGCTCCCCTGGGGACAGGGACAGAGCGAGGCTCTGGTGGGGACCCCAGACCCCAAGCCCGGCCCCAAACCCAGCCTCAAACCCGGCAGTAAAGCCCATGGTGGGAGGAAGGCTGAGGGGGCAATGTGACCCCAGAGGGACAAGGCAGGGGCAGCTGGGAGCTGTGGGGCACAGGGTGATGCTGTGATGGGCCAATACCCCCTCAAAACCCAGCTGGTGGTGAGATGGGGCTCCCCAAGACTCACCTCGGCCACCCCCATCCTCTTCCTCCTCGTAGGGCAAAGGCTGCTTTGGGAATTGGGGTGTCCCCTCCTCATCCTCACCCCACGGGGGCTGTGGGGTGATGGGGAACTCCGGGAGAGGTGTCGGGGGTTTCAGTGGGTTCTTGCCAGAGGGCTTTTTGGTGGCTTTGGGTGGCTTCTGCTTGGGCTTCTTGGAGCCTTTGGGTGGTTTCTCAGAGCCTTTTGGGGGTTTCTCTTTGGGCTTCTTGGGGGCCTTGTCCCTGTCCCTGTCCTTGTCCCGGCCCCTGTCCCGGCCCCTGTCCCTGTCCTTGTCCTTCTTGGAGCCCCGCGGTCTCTCCTTGGGCTTCTTGGTGGGTTTTGGAGCTTTTTCCTTCTTTCCCTTCTTGGGTTTCTCGGGCTCCGTCAGCCCCGGGGAGCCTAGAGGGAGGAGAACGGAGGGAGGGGGCAGCCGCCCCGCCGCGGGGTGAGGGGCGCCAGGGCCAGGCCGGGGGTCCCGTCCCGCCCCGCTGCCCCCCTCTCTCACCGGTGTCGCTGCCGGTGCCGGTGCCGATGCCGACGCTCGGGTCGATGCCGAAGCCAAGGTCGGTGCCGTCGCCGTCCTCATCCCCGTCGCGGTCGCCGGTGCCGAGGAGGCCGCGCAGGAACGCTTCGATCTCGGCGTCGGTGACCGCGGGTGCGGGTGCGGGCGCGGAGGGTCCCGGCGTGGCCCCGGGCGGCAGCAGCGGCAGCAGCGCTGCCGCGAGCACGAGGCACGACCGGGGCGGCCCCATCGCGCGACGCCGCCGGGACCGGGCCGGGAGCGGGAGAGCGGGCGGGGGACGGGGGGCGGTGGTGGAGGCGGGCGGGGGCGGCACCGACGGAGCGGAGGGAATGGGGGGGGCGCGGTGGCGAGAGGGAGCCGCTGGGCACCGGCAACGACGGAAACAACGGGACCGGCACTGCACGGGACCGGCACTGCACAGGACCCGCTCTGCAGTGCCGCCAGCACCGAACGGGCGCTGCCATGGCCCTGGCACTGCATGAGACTCACTCGCACCAGCGCCGGCACTGCGCGGTACTGGGACGGCGCCGGCAGTGCTCTGGCACGGGCACCAGGCGGCACCAGCACCGCACTGGAACAGGCGCTGGCACCGCACACCCCGGCACTGTGCGGGCGCGCGGGCCTGGGCACGCCGAGCACACGCACACTGCATACGTGCCGCTGCATGCACAGCGCATGTGACCCCCCCCCCCCATCGCGCAGAGCTGCACACGGGACATGCACTGCACGCAAGTCCCTGCACACGCGTGTAGAACCGCGCGCGGAGCGCACAGGATGCTCTGCGTGTCCGGCAGTACCACGCACATGGACCACGTACTGTCTGTCCATGGGCTGCAGCTCACACGCACCACACATGCACGGCTCATATGATCCCCTCCCCGGGGCCCGCAGGCTCCCCTGGCCGCGCTGGGGCTGAGGCCGCTTGTACTCGTCACACGCGTGAGTCACGGCCCAGCCATGCTGCTGGGGGGTATGGGGAGAGGGATGGCTTGCCATGTGCCTCCCAGTGTTCCCAGTGCAGCTCCCAATGCTCCCAGTGCCTCCCAATCCATCCCAGTGCTCCCAGTGCTGCTCCTTGTGTTATCAGTGCTTCCCAGTCCCTCCCAGTGCGGCTCCCAGTGCTTCCAGTGCAGCTCTCCCTGCCTCCCAGTGCGGCTGCCCCTGCCTCCCAGTGCAGCTCCCAGTGCCCCCCAGTGAGCCCCATGCAGTCTCCAGTAATGCCCCTGCCTTCCAGCTCTGCCCCCATTACAGCCTCCCCAACCCCTCATGGACCCCCAGTACAGCCCCCCCCAGTGCAGCCCCCCCATACCCGAGTATAACCCCCTCCCAGTACAACTCTCTCCAAGTGCAGCTCCCAGTATGGCCCCTGCACCCAGTACAGCCCCTCAGATCTGCCCCAGCCCCTGTGGGGTTGGGGGTCCCAGCAGTGGGGGTGGGGTTCCTGGGGGAATGGGGGTCCCAATGGAGTTGGGAGGGTCCCATGATGGCGAAGGGGAGGTCCCAGCAGTGTGGGGGTGCCATGGTGGGTGCCCCTTTCCCAGTGCAGGGGCCCCACACAAGGCCATATGCCCCCCCCCCCGTCCCCACCCTTTCCTGCTCCTGAGTCACCTCCGACGCCTTCCGGGTGCCCCGTGGCTGCTGGGGCGTCCGTCTGTTCTCTGCAGCCGCTGTGAGCAACGGGGTCTGTCTGTCTGTCAGCCGGGGTCCATCTGTCTGTCTGCTGGGGAGGGGTCTGGGGGGGGGGGGGGCGTCTGTCCATCCTGGTGTCCATCTGTCTGTCCTGGGGCTTCCCACTGGGGTGTCTGTCTGTCTGTGGGGGTGTCCCCTATCCATAGGTGCAGCCATCTGTTCGTAGAGGTGTTTGTCCTTTCTTCTGGGTGTCCATCTCTCTACTGGGGCATCCATCTATCTGTTGGGGTGTCCATCTGTCCTCTGGGTGTCCTTTGGGGCATCCATCTCCCTGTTGGGGTCTCCTTGACCTCCTGGCTCTCACTTAATTGTGTCCCTCCATCCACAGGTCCATCCATCCATCCTGACGCCATGTACACCACAATCCCCGCAAGGTATGACCTTCCTCCCAATCCCCCCATCACTCCCCATCACTCTTCATTACCCCCTGTTGACACCCCCATCACCTCTCATTACCCCCCCATCATCCCTCCATTACCACCCATCACCCCCCAGCTCAACACCCACCACCCCCATCACCCCCTGCTCACCCCCCCCCCCGTCACCCCCCATCACTCCCCATCACTCCCATCACACCAATCACACCCTGCTCACCCCCCCAACCCCTTCGCCCCGCAGCGGTTCCCCCTTCGGCCCCGCCGCCGCCCGCCCGGGGCTGCACGTCTGGCGGGTGGAGAAGCTGCAGCCGGTGGAGGTCCCGGAGCGGAGCTGGGGCGTCTTCTTCTCGGGGGATGCGTACCTGGTGCTGCACAACGGCCCGGAGGAGCGGGCGCACCTGCACCTCTGGCTGGGTGCGTGCGGGGTACCGGGTACCGGGGCTGCGGGGGAGCCGCGGCTCACACCGGGTACCGGGGCTGCGGGGGAGCCGCGGCTCACACCGGGTGCCCGCAGGCCGGGACTCCTCGCAGGACGAGCAGGGGGCCTGCGCCCTCCTGTCCACGCAGCTGAACGCGCTGCTGGGCGAGCGCCCCGTCACCCACCGCGAGGTGCAGGGCAACGAGTCCGACCTCTTCATGCAGTACTTCCCGCACGGCGTCACCTACCAGGTACCACCACGCACCCCGGCCCTTGGCACCCCCTGAGCGCCAGCATCCCGCACGGTGCTCGCCATCTTGACCAGGTGCTCAGCATTCCGCACAGTGCTCAGCGTCCTGATCAAGTGCTCAGCATCTTGCATGGTGCTTGGCATCACCCCCAAGCTCTTGGCATCCTTGCTTATCCCCACTGAGCATGTGGGACTCCCCTCTAGGTGCTGGGCATCACTGGTAGGTGTTCAGCCTCCCTGGTGGGTGCTCAGCATCCTTGACGTGTATAGAGCATCCTGCTGGGGGCATCAACACCAGATTCCTGGCACTCAGCATCTTCTTTGAGTGCTCGATATCTCTGGAGAGTGCTCAGCCTTCCTGGGAGGTGCTCAGCATCACCTCTGGGTGCTCAGCATCCATACTCGGTGCTCAGCATCCCCACTGAGTGCTGGGCTGTGCGCTGAGCACTCACCTTTTGGGTGCTCGGTATCTCTGCTGGGTGCTCAGTATCCCCGGTGGATGCTGGTCCCACCACGGGCGCTCAGCACCCCAATGCCACAGGATGGTGGCGTGGCCTCTGCGTTCAAGCCCCCGCGCCCCAGCGCCAGCCCTGGGCACAGGCTCTACCAGGTGAAGGGCAGGAGGAACATCCGGGCGAGCGAGAGGGACCTGGCCTGGAGCAGCTTCAACACCGGCGATTGCTTCATCCTTGACCTGGGCGAGGTGCGGGGGGGACTCTGTCCCCACCATCCCCTCCCTACGCCCCAGACCCAGCGCAGTGTGTCCTGATGGGTGTCCATCTGTCCCCTGGGGTGTCTGTCCGCTCATTGGGGTGCCCATCCGCTCACTGGGTCCATCAGGGCAACTGGCCACCCATCGGGTGGCTGTTTGTCCTCTTGGGGTGCCCATCCACACACAGGGGTGTCTGCCTGGTTTTGGGGGGGTCTATCTGCTGGGATGTCTGTTCTGTCCTTCCAAGTATCAGTCTGTTGTGCTGTTTGTCTGTCCTTCGAGGTAGCCATTTGCCCACTGGCTCCATCCATAGGGGTGTCTCTCTGTCCTTGGAGAGTTCTGTCTCTTGGGCTGCTCATCAGTCAGTTAGGGGGCTCCCTGATCCATAGGAAAGTGTGATTGCTGGGGTGTTTCTCCATCTGGGTGTCCATCCGTCCATTGGAACAGCCATTTATCCATCCCTGTGTCCGTCTGTCTGGGTGTCCATTTGCCTGTGACTGCTCCATCCCCAGCCTGGGTGAGGTGGGTTGAAGCCACCACCAACGGCTCCGTCCTCACCACCCCGCTCCCTGTCCCCAGACGCTCTTGGTCTGGTGCGGCTCCGGGTGCAATGTGCTGGAGCGCAGCCGGGCGCAGGAGTTGGCTGCAGCCATCCGGGACAGTGAGCGGCGCGGCAGAGCTCGCCTGGAGATCGTGGCTGATGGCGAGGAGCCACCGGAGATGCTCCAGGTACGGCAGGAGCCCCATGTCCCCACTGGGAGGAGAGGGGGGACCCCAGTGTCCCAGGGGGTGGCTCTAAGACCTGCGTCCCCTCTCCCGGCAGGTGCTGGGTCCCAAACCCACCTTGCCAGAGGGCAGCCCCGAGGAGGACGCTGTGGCCGACCAGAACAATGCGCAGGCAGCCGTCCTCTACAAGGCAAGGACATGGTGGGACGCTACGGTGGCACCGGGGCTGGGCATGGCTGGGAACACCATGGTGGCCCCGGGGGACATATGGGGCTGGGCATGGCCAGAGGACACTGTGGTGGCCCTGGGGCAGGGCACGGATGGGGGATGCTGCAGAAGGTGACTCCCTGTCCCTGGGCAGGTGTCGGATGCGACGGGGCGCATGGACCTGACCCAAGTGGCTGCGAGCAGCCCCTTCAGCCAGAGCCTGCTCTGCTCCGATGACTGCTTCGTGCTGGACAACGGCGCCGGAGGGAAGGTCTACGTCTGGAAAGGTGCCCAGGGACGGGGATGCACGGGGAGAGGGGCCATCCCTGGCGTGGCTCTGACGTCCCTGTCCATAGGGCGCAAGGCCAATGAGCAGGAGTGCCAGGCGGCCCTGAGGGTGGCTGAGGAGGTGATCGCCCGCATGGGCCACTCGCCCCGCACACAGGTGGGTGCTGCGGTGAGGGGGGCACGGGCTGGCATAGGCAACGTCACCCCATCCCCATCCCCTCCCTGCTCCCGCAGGTGGAAATCCTGCCCCAGGGCCACGAGACGCCGCTCTTCAAGCAGTTCTTCACTGGCTGGAAGTGAGCGAATGGGAGCCCACGGGGTCAGTGCCCAACCCACAGCCTCATGGGGCTGGTACCCGTGTGCCAGCTCCATGCCACTGCCTGCGCCCTGCCCTGTGACCGTGCTGTCCCAGCTCCATCCCTCTGCCAGCCCCATCTCCGTCCCTTTTTTCCCCATCCAGTCCTTGTACCCTCCCCCTTTTCCCATCCACATCCCATGCCCATGTCATCCCATCCTCACCCTTTTGTCCATCCCATCTCTGTGCCATTCCCATCCCCTTCCCTTTTTTCCCCATCCCATCCTTGTGCCATCCCCATCCCTTTTCCCATCCACATCCCATCCCCATGTCATCCCATCCTCATCTTTTTGTCCATCCCATCTCTGTGCCATCCCCATCCCTTTCCCCATCTACATCCCATCCCTGCGCCATCCCCATCCCTGCGCCATGCCCTTCCCCATCCCCACAGCATTCAAAGCCTGTGCCCTGTCCATAGCAACCCTGTGCCAACACAAGCTCCCCACTGTCACTGCTGCTGCACCCCCACCACCCGCATGCCCTCAACACCGTCCTGCCCTGTGCATCTCTGTGCCTATCACCCCCATGTCCCTGCTATCCCCACGCTCTCACTGTCACCATCCCAACACATCTTCCCCATCCTGCACCAGGCCCCAGTGAATAAAGGGATGGGGCCAAGTCCTGCCCCTCACTACCTGATGCTGGCACACCCATTCCAAAACCATGGGGCGATTCCCCTTAGTGCTCATAGCTGATGTCGGGAACAGGAGAGCTCTGCCCTCCCTGCACCAAAACACTGGCATTTCACCCCAATTCCTGCCAGGGACCACACATCCATCACCAAAGAAAAGCCCTTTTATTGTTGCTGGGAGGGATGGGGAGGAGCAAGCAGTGGGGAAAAAGCCCACAGGGCCACTGGGGGAACGGGCACCCCCAAACCCATCCTCTCCTTCTACTTCTAAAGCAACACCAGGGAAGAGAGTCAACAAGGGGAAGGCGGTGGCTGGGCTGGGCTCTTCCTTGTTCACAGTGAATTTGGGGTGATTGGGGGGTCCCACACTCATGGGAGATAGACCAAAAGATAGACCCAAACCCCCCCTTTGGCCTCACTGGGCCCCCTCCACGGGAGCTCATTCACACAGCCTGGAACGTGGTTTGGGGACAGGGAAGAGAAGAGCAAACCCCTGCGGTGGGGACAGCAGAGGAGGATGCTCGTGGCGAGTTTCAGGGGTGGTGGCCATGCTGCAGAGGAGGTTTGATCTCTGCAGGTGATGTTAAACCCCGTGAGATGCTAAATCAATGCAAGGGCCTCGCCAGCGAGCCAGAATGGGGAGAGCTGCTCCATTGTGGCCACAGGGTCAGAGGGAGCGTGGGGAAAGAGGCAACTTGTTCCCTGAAAATGCCCTGGAAGGGATTTGTCATCCCTCATCCCTGAGCCCTGCAAGAGAATTCAGAGCCTGACCCAAAGGCAGGAGCACTGCAGGGGCTCAGGATGGGACGGGAGCCTTCATCCCAACCAAGGGCCGGCAATGGGGGACGGGCGAAGTGAGCAGTGCTGGGGTCAGCCCTGCCGGGAGCGGGGCGATGGCACCAGTGTAGAGAGAGAATCAGAGTCAAAAGGGGAGGAAATCAAAGGCAGAGCCGTTGGGAGGAGCGGGAGGAGCCCGGGAGTGAGCCCCATGGCCCTCACTAGATCAGCTCCACGTAGTTGGCTGGGAACATGCCGAAGTGGCCGTCGGGGCCGTACCCGCGCCACCAGCCCTCATCGATCATCTCGATGTTGGTGATGATGTTCTCCGGATCAAAGGAGATCTCAGTATCATCGGCTGGAATGAGAAAGCGAGGGAGGGAAGAAAAAGAAGTGAGCAACAGATGTGAAGGGAGAAAGAAAGAGAAGCCAATGGAGGAAGAAGAGAGGCCAGAGGAGGCCACGGAGCTGCTGCGAGGGCTGGAGCAGCTCTGCTCTGGAGCCAGGCTGAGAAAGCTGGGCTGGGGCAGCCTGGAGAAGAGAAGGCTCCTGAAGGGGAGACCTGAGAGCAGCTCCAGTGCCTGAAGGGGCTGCAGGAAACCTGGAGAGGGGCTTTGGACAAGGGATGGAGGGACAGGACATGGGAATGGCTTTAACTGCCAGAGGGGAGACTGAGATGAGCTCTTAGGCAGAAGCTCTTCCTTCCCTGTGAGGGTGCTGAGGCGCTGGCACAGGGTGCCCAGAGAAGCTGTGGCTGCCCCATCCCTGGCAGTGCTCAAGGCCAGGTTGGACACAGGGGCTTGGAGCACTGTGCTCTATGGAAGGCGGCCCTGTCCATGGCAGCGGTTGGAACTGGGTGAGCTTTAAGGTCCCTTCCAACCCAAACCACTCCAGCGCCAGTTTGGGTGTAAGAACCTCTATGTAGTAGCACGATGGGAACAGAGTGGACTCAGCAAACCCCCTCCCTAGAGTCAGAGGGAAAGCTGGGCTCTGCAGCTCCTACCAGCCTGGTAGTCGTAGAGCGCCCGGGCACAGAGCCCTTTCCCCGTCAGGTCCGGCTGCTGGTACTCCACCGGGTACTCGTATTTGGCATCATCCACATGTTCCTTCAGGAAGGAGAGAGAAGAAAAGGAGTTACCGGCATGCACGATGCAGCTCGGGCTCTGTTAGCACAGCAGAGGCATGCAGAGCAGGCTCACCACCCCAGCACAATGGGGTGCACATCACAGCCCACCTTGGCTCCCTGGGTGGACTGGGAGGTGTTGAACTGCAGGAGAAACAGTGGGAAGGAGGTGTACAGCACCCTGCAGCACCCAGAGACTTAGAGCAGCCCCCGAGGCTCAGAGCACTGTGTGCAGGAGGTCCCAGATACCCCCCCGGCTCTGGGAAGCTCACACCAAGTGTCTCTGCTGGACTCCTAACGGAGCATCATAACCAGAGACCAGCAGCAGACGATCCCTCTGGCAGCCAGTCCACATCCTCTGCTGCAGACAGGGGTTCAGCACCCCCACGGATGCACCCGTGGAAGCTGGACCAGCTCCAGTGAAGTGATTCTGCCTGAGCCTCAGTGGCTGCTGTTCATTTTCCCTCTGCAGAGGAAAGCTGGGGGAGGCTCTCAGCCCCAGCCCCGCTCCTCTGGAAGCTGAACACTTCCAGACGGATTTGGGAATGAGAAAATCAAGTCTGTCTGAAATGCTTCTGTGTTTGAGGGCCGGGGACGGGCGGATGACTAAAGGAGAGGAAACCACACGGCCACCACATCTCCAAGGGAAACACTGCAACGTGACACAACCCCGCTATTAGACAGTGGAGAAGCTGACAGAGCGCACCACAGCGAGCTGGGCTTTGTCTGCTCCGCTGGGCTGGGCCGTGCAAAGCAGCAGCAGCAGCAGCAGCAGCAGCAGCAGGAGGAGGAAAGGCCGATGAGAGCCTCCATTGTCACCTCCCGGGGCACTGACACAGGGCCGGCGCCAGGGGCTCAGCGCCAGCAGCGCTCCCTGCTGGCAACTGGAAGGATGCAGCAGCATTCCCATGCGGATGCAGCCCGAGCTCGGGGGATTCCCACTGATCTCAGCTCCCACTGCACCAACCTGAGGGGGCTCTTCATAGATGGCCGAGGAGTCTGGGGGCTCCTCGTACAGATTCGCCTCTTCCTCGTGGGAAGCCGGGACACTGGAACTGTACCCAGAGTCTCGCCCTGTGAAAGAAACACACAGGACCTCACCATGGTACCCCCTCAAACCTCTCCCTGGCCCCTCACTTGTCCAGGCTGAAGTGCCGCCAAACTTGTGGTGCACGGATGCTCCTGACCTCCTGTCCTGCAAGCACAAACCCAGCCAAGGGGCAAGTGGGGGCTTATGGAATGACAGGAAGGACAAGGCAGAGATCCAGGATCTCCAATCGGGAAAGGAATAAGCTTGCTCAGGACGAACCACTCCCAAGATGCTCCTCAAGCCTGACGGGGAAGGGCTGGAGCAGAGACCCTGGTCAAGAGCAGCATCTAGTGGTGACTGCGGTAGCCTTGGGCAGGGACGTGAGCAGCCTGGGGACAATCCAGCAGGGATGTGAAGCCGCATGAGGACACAGGAACACCTCCATGTCACCCTCAGCACATGGGGAGACCCTCCGGAGGCAGCCAGCCCTCCTCCAGGCTTGCTCTTCCCACATAAACCTCCCGGAACACAGCACCTCCCCACAGACAGAGCGAGCTCCTCCCTGCCCAAGTCCCTCTCCCTGCCCTGTCACCCCAGTGAGGGCAGTGATGTGCAGGCAGGTGGGCACTGCCCGCCCTGCAACCCTGCACTGACAACAGGCACCAATCCTCTGCCTTCACTGGGGTGATAGAACAGCCCTGACTGCACGAGCTGCTCCCACACAGGGGTACGAAAGGTCCTTTGCTTTCTCAAAGGCATTTTGGAAAAGCCCAAGAGCAAACTTCCCATCCCCTGCAGCAGGAGGCCTGGGGGGGCTCTGGGGGTGCACGGAGCTGAATTTCAGCCTTTCAGCCCGGAGATGTCCTCATCCCCTCAGCCACTGCGCCTTCTGCTTACACAGACTCACAGTCCAGCCTGTGGTGGGAAGGACCTTAAAGCTCCTCCAGCTCCAACCCCTGCCAGGGCAGGGACACCTTCCATAGAGCAGAGTGCTCCAAGCCCCTGTGTCCAACCTGGCCTTGAGCACTGCCAGGGATGGGGCAGCCACAGCTTCTCTGGGCACCCTGTGCCAGCGCCTCAGCACCCTCACAGGGAAGGAAGAGCTTCGGCCCAAGAGCTCATCTCAGTCTCCCCTCTGGCAGTTAAAGCCATTCCCATGTCCTGTCCCTACAGGCCCATGTCCAAAGCCCCTCTCCAGGTTTCCTGCAGCCCCTTTAGGCACTGGAAAGCTGAAGGAGGAAACGCAGGGACCTCCCCACCCGGCAGCAGTAACTCTCCTCCTTCTCCAGCCTCAGCATCACCCTCAGCCCTCGGGACAATTGCTGGTTTCTGGCCTGAAGATCTGAACCAGCAGCTCAGAGCTCGGCCTCCAGCCGCCCATCAGGGACTCCCGTTGGGTAGGACAGGAAGCAACGCCACGTACCTGCTGCGGGCACCGTACCTGCCGCGGGCACCGGCGAGGCTGGAGGCGTCCCCCGGGCAGCAAGGGGGATGAAGGCGGTTGGGGCAGCACCGCGGGCAGGGGACACGGGGCAGGCAGGGCTCGGCACCGAGTCCACCTCCTTCTGCAGGAAAGGGCTGCGCAGCTTGCCTAGAAAGGGAGTGGGATGAGCTGCAGCAGCTGGGCCAGCACGGAGGCTTCCAGCCATGCAGCAACACTCCGTGGCCCCAAGGATTCGGTTCCTGAGGGCTGTCGTCAGACGCTTTTTGCTGGAGGAGCCCACTGCTCCATTAGCCTCCTAAGCAGGATTTTCCAGCTCTAATCCTGGTTGTGGAGAACAAGTTTGTCTCCTGGTTACAGCAGGAGCTGCAGCACAAAGAAGAAAAAGGCACGTTTCGGGGGGAGGAAGAGTTTGGGGGAGGATGGGGTCACCCAGGCCCTGCTTGCAGCGCTTCCCGCAGGATTTCTGGAGCGCCCTGAATTCCAGACACTAGGAGCAGCAATGGGAGGGGTAGGATTCAAACTGGTCCTTTGGCAGAAGGTAACTATCTGCTGTTATCTCCTCCATCTACGCCTCGGAAGGCAAACAAAAGCAAAGCAGGAGAGCTCGGAGGCAAACCCTACCCCAGAGCAGCCCTGGACAAGCACCCAGACTTACAAGCCTGCCCTCAGTCCCTGGGTTTTATCAGTGCCAGGGCATTTGTCTCCCTTTCCACCACTGAAAGCCATCAAATACCAGGGAGGGAAATCCCACGGGATTTTGGGCTGGTACCACAGAAGTGCTTATTCCAGATGGACTCGGGATACCTGGGAGGAGGCTGAGCCGCCTAAGAGCAGCCGTTCACCCAGAGCTAGCACGTGAGTTCTGCTACTTCCTCAGCTGCTTTCAGCTTTGCTTTCTCAGCTTCCTGGTTTCTATCTGATCAGATGATAGATCAGATTGGTCTCCTCTGAAAGAACACGCTCCTGCTTGGCTCAGCCAGTGGAAAATGGGGGGAATGAATCATGGAATCAGCCAGGGTGGAAAAGAGTTTCAAGCCCATCCGGTCCAACCCTTACCCCGGCACTGCCAAGACCACCACTGACCCATTGCATTGAGGCCTCGGCTCCACGGGGTGTGAACACTCGCAGGGACGGTGACTGCAGCACTGCCCTGGGCAGTTCCAGTGCCTGAGTGCCCTTTGGGGCAGGAATTGTTCCTCAGCTCCATCCAAACCTGCCCTGGGGCAGCTGAGGCCGTTTCCTCTTGTCCCATCCCTTGTTCCTTGGGAGCACAGCCCAGCCCCCTCCTGGCTCCATCCTCCTCTCAGGCAGTTGTAGGCAGTGATCAGCTCCCCCCTGAGCCTTCTCTTCTCCACCTGAACCCCTCAGGTCCCTCAGCCGTTCCCATCACACTGCTCCAGGCCCTGCTCCAGCTCCAGTGCCCTTCTCTGGCCCCGCTCCAGCACCTCAATGTCTCTCTTGCAGTGAGGGGCCCAGAGCTGAGCACAGGATTCGAGGGGCAGCCTCACCAGTGCCCAGTGCAAGTGAACGGATGGCAGCCAGGACACCCCATGGCAAGGGTCCCTTTCTGGCATTAATGCGCTCGATTTTCATTTTAAATGGGAACTTTAAGCTTCAGAAGTAAAGCCAACGCATGAAAACTCTCACCCCAGCTGCTAACCTGGCACAGCCCCCAGCAAGAGCCTTACCATGGAAAACCACAGGGGCTGGGTGTGACATTGCCCACGGCAGAGAACACTGGGGGCAGGAACCGTGGCCTCCCAGGTAACGCACACACCGACCCAGGACTGGGGTCAGGAACCGGCTCTTTGCTGTACCTGGCTGTGAAGCCGCCGCTGTGTCCACTGGCACCGACCTCTCCCTCTGCTTGAAGATGTCCCGGGGGTTCACCTCTCTCTGTGCTATCAGCGAGGCAGCCTCCTGCAATGGAAGACCCCACGGTCAAGGCACCCCTGGAGCCAAGGGAGGACAGGAAGGGGGGGCCCGGCACCGTACCTGCGCCTTCTCCACCGACTCGCTCCTCGTGAAGCCCTTCTGCCGCCGGGCCTCGTACTCCTCTGCTCGCTCCTTCTGCAGCACAAGAGGCTCTGCTGCAGCCTCAGGGGGTGCCAGGCAGCCCCCCCCTCCCCAGGCAGCCCCAAGGACAGCAGAAATGGGAACAGCCACAGTGCCGGAGGCTGAATGAGGAGAAACCCCCTGGATCTGGGAGGGAGCTGGGGGAGGGCTGCTGGCCTCGGGATAACGACTCAGCTTCCTCCAGACTCTTCTCCAGAAAGAGCTCTCATCCCAGAGCATGGCCGTGGGTCCTTCTATGTCCCCCACATGCCACAGCAGTGCCTGGGGATGCCTGGAGAGCTCCTCCATCACCCTCCTGCCCCTGCACCACAGCACCCGGTGCTCTCCATCAGGAGGGTGGGTGAAGAAACGGGGGCTAACGCTGAAGCTCACCCATTGCTGCTGCTCCTTGTCCCTGTTCTCTGCCTCTTGCTGCTGCTGGAGTCTCCTGAGGTGACAAGTGACAAAGTGAGGTTAGCAACCAGGCAGGACGAGGGCTTCGCTCTGCATGGGACTGCTCTGGGACCTCCCCCTGTTGAGATACACAGGGAAGAGCACAGGAAGGACATTGCCCCTCGCTTCTGGGGCCAGATGAGGCCACCCCTGGAGCCATGCAGGGGGCAAGGGCACGGAGAGAGGGGCAAAGCAGCAGAAGCTCTTCCTTCAGCAGCACAGACACGAGCATCCGGCACGGAGGGGCCGGGCAGACTTCCCCATCCGAGCTCCAAACAGGAAGGCAGTGCCTGCTGCTGCTGCAGAACGACCTCCACCACCCAACACGGGCTCAGAGAGGAAGGAAATCAGCAGCGAGAGCACAATGCGGGCCCTGCACATGCTGCCTCCTCTGCAGGGCTCAGAGGCCCCACCAGCCAGCCTGAACCCCTGGTACCCCACAAACAGTGGCTATGGGCTTCAGCAATGTGTTTCAGAAGCACCCTACAAAGGGAGGGCTTGGTCCTGGGGCAGGGAGAGCCATGGATGATGCTGGAGAAGCAGCCAAGCCTGGTGGGGGCTTGGCCAGGGAGATGCTGCCTGCACCCAAGTGAACGCTCAGCTGGAGGAGCCCGCAGCCCAGACGGCCCTCCAGCACCACCCCAGGACAGTGAGCGAAGGGAACACAGCTCCTTCCCACCAGCAGGAGCAGAGCGATGCTCGCTCGGGCACACAGGCACTATGAGGAGCATCACAGCCCTGAAGGCAGAGTGCCACGGGGCTGAGCCTGCCCCAGTGCGACCTGAAGTCAATCACCTTCACACCCATTGCCTTTGGGGGGGTTTAACTGGAATTGCAGTGATTGCGGCAGCAGGGAATGCACAGACAGGATCTGAGGAACAACTCTGCCTGCAGCTCGGAAGAGGTGGCAACAAGGGCACCCTGACAGCAAAGCCAAGAGATGCCCGAGAGCAGGATGGGCTCTGCTCAGTGCCAGCGGCAGGGACTCACTTCTGGGCTTCGATCTCATTGGATCTCGCTTTGTATCTCTGCTCCCTTCCCGCTGCTTCCTGCAGCTCCCGCTCCCTCCGCTCCCGCTCCAGCCGCTGCCGCTCCTCCTCCGCTCTCCTCTTCTCCTCCAGCCGCCGGTTCTCTTCATCCTTCTACCAGGACACATACAGCAGAGCATGGGGTTAACGCTGCCGGGCCTTGGCCACAGGGTGCCACTGCTGCCGCCCAGCACTGCCCTGTGCTGCCCTTGCAGCCTGAGGCAGCAGGAGCCAGCCCAGCTCCACACTCACTTGAGGTCTGGAGCTGTGACCCCAGGTGGGTTAGAGAGGGAAGGTGTGCATGGAGAGAGATCTCCCCCTGAAGCCCCATCCTCCAGCACCCACCTCAGCTTTGGCCCAGAAATTATCTTTATTGACCCTCTTGATTTCGGACATTGCGTTCGTCTTCTGGTAGACAGAGCCCTGGGGAAGGCGACGGCAGCACGAGTGAGCAGCGGGCACTGAGCAATCCCACGCTGTGTGCCCCCCTGCAGAAACGGGTCCCTGCACAACTGCGGCCCAGGAAGTCCCCATGGAGCCAACTCACCACAGGAGCTTGAGGGCCCGAGTCCTGGAACTTGCTGTTCTCCTTGTGGAAGCTGTAGTTGGCCCCAGAGGCCTTGGCCACCTTCTCCATGATGAGTTCAGGCTCCACATCCTCCTCGGCGCGAGCGTTGATGGTGACGTGAGCCCCCTGAGCAGGGAGGAAGGCAGCACGGGAGTGAGAGGGTGGCTCTAGAAGCCACTAAACCCACCACACTGCCTTGACCGGTCCCATCTGCGCTCCCAGAGCTCCCAAGGGAAGGCAAAGGGCTCAGGTGAGTAAAAGAGGTCACCAGCCATGCTAAGATATCCCAACGCTGGGAAAGCAAACATCCCTTGGGGGTCAGAGAGACTTTTTTTCCCCTCCTCTGCAGGCTCCAGAGCTATTTATGACTGCAAAACGTTTGGGTGGTGACAGTGGAGGGAGTCCTGAGCGTTGGGGCAACACTCCCCAGCCCTGGTCCTGCCTGCAGACACCTCTGTGCCACCCAAAGAGCAGTGTGTGCCGTGCAGGGTCCCCATGGCCATTCCCTAACCCGAGGCCCACCAGTCTGGGAAGGACGCAGGGAAGAGGAGCAGACCTTTAGGAAGTTGGCTATGGTGCTGAGGTGGTTGGCGCAGGCTCCTTTCCTCACGTCATTCACACCTTCACCAGTCTGCAAAGAGAGTGTTCAAGGCCAGGCCGGACACAGGGCTTGGAGCTGCTCTATGGAAGGTGTCCCTGCCCGTGGCAGCAGCTGGAGCTGGAGGAGCTTTAAGATCCCTTCAACCCAAACCACTTTGTGACTCTATGACAACGGCTGCACCATGAGGGCTGTAGACCCGTCCTCAGCTGCTTTACTCAACCCATCCTAGATGGGTTCAGAGCCATTTTCCAGCAGCGTCACCACCAGCCAAGCTCCATGGCCAGAGAGCTGCAACAGGGAAGTGAATCCTCCCAGTTTCTCTTTGCCTGCATCCATGAGGTTTGGGCTGTACAGCCACAGCAGTGGGCATGGTATGTCCTTGGCATTGCAGCTTGGTGGAAGGGACTCAGTGTGCTGGCTGTGAGCAATTCCAAAGGGAATTGAAGGGAGAAACAGTGATTTCTCCCCCAACGCCCCTCCTGGGAAAGGTGAAGGTCAGTCCCCACTCACCCAGTTGATGAGGACGTATTTGGGCAGGCCGGAGTTAGGATCCTTCACCCTGCAGAAGGCATACATCACCTTCCCGCTGTTGAGCTCCTCCACCATCTCCTCCAGGCCACCATCTGCCCCAGGAGAGAAAGGAGAGGCTGTGAGATGGGAGATCACACACACATGGTGGGAACAGTGCTTCCTACCCAAAACCACACTCGAGGAGAGCATGGTGAGCACCTCCACCACCGGCAAACAGCCTGGTGAGGATCAGAGAAGTCCTGAGAAGCAGAGCAGGAACCGGCTGTGCCTTGTTCCCATCCCACCTTCCACCTCTGGCACTTCACCAAGGAGGAAGTAGAGGAGAGAACAAGAGGCTGGTGCAGGGTAAAGCAGGAGGAAACCCCAGCCGGTGCCTTCCTCGCTGGCGTAACCCCCAGGGCAGGGCTCGCGGATGGAGAAGCAGAGCCCAGCTCTGCTCAGTGATCAGGGGGTGCACGATGGGAAGGGCTACGCTGCCCCATGGACCGCAGCATCGCTCCTGCTGGAAGCTGATGCAAAAAAACTGCCAGAAAGGGAGGAAAAATGCAAAAGCACATGTCCTTTCAACAGAGGCATCCCACAGACCACAGGGCCTCCTACTTGGGTTTGTCTGACCCTCGGAAAAGTGGGAAAGCAGTGACTACTTTGCACCAGGCACCAGCAGAGCCCAGTCTCTGCACTGCAGCAGGACCCGCCGTCAGCTTCCTCACTGCTATTAAATATTTATGCTCTGGCTCTAAACTTGGCACCGTGGTTTCCCAGCCTGCAGGGAAGCTGAAGGCTGGAAGTCTGAAGGCGATGGGCTGGCAGGTCAATGACTAACACAGTAGCAGGCGGGGAAGGACACAAAGGGAAGTGCTGGGAGGAGCAGAGCTCTGTGGAGAGCTTGGGCTCTGCTGGTGGGGAGCAGCAGTGACACCGTACCCACGCGAGCAGGGTCCATGGAACCACACAGAGATCCACACACAAAACTCCCCCCATCCAACCCCAACTCTTCAGATCTTTTGCGCAGAGAAGCTGTGGCTGCTCCATCCCAGGCAGTGCTCAAGGGCAGGGTGGATGGGGCTTGGAGCACCCTGCTCCAGCAGAACGTGTCCCTGCCTGTGGCAGGGGTTGGAGCTGGAGGAGCTTTAAGGTCCCTTCAACCCAAACCAGGCCATGAGTCCGGTTCTATGACAGCAGCAAATGCGCATCTCAGCACCAACCGCTCCCTGAAGAGCTCTGGCTCATCTAAAGGCTCCAGCACCAAACCACGCAGAGCACAGGCTTCACTGGGCTCCTCACCTGACTACGACCACCGAGAGCGTGTGGACTGTGAGCAAACGCTTGCAAATGGGAAAGGCAGGCAGGGAGGGAACGCAACGCGCACTGGAGGATGCAAATGGAGAGCAGAGCAACCTGCCTGGATGTGTGCCCACAGCTTCAGCTTCTGTGTGGGAATCAGCAGCCAGGGAAGAAATACACACGCTAACTTCCATCAAGTGGGGAAGCAAAGAGAGCAGAGGCCCTTCAGCAGCAGCCTGGAATCGCCAGCCTGGGAAAGCCAGGAAGCGCTTCCTGGTCCTTGCTTTGCGGGCAGCTGGGATCTAAACCACTCCAGGCCTGCAAAGAGGCACCAGGACCCGAACTTGAGATCCTTGTGGAAAAATGAATGGGAAAGAGACCCAGACCCTGCCCCAAACCCCACCCCCCGGTGCTCCCAGACACATGCTCCTGCCCTCAGGGCATGAGGCACAAACCCCTCAGTGAGGGGCTCAAGGCACAGGATCCTGTTGGATCTGGGGAGCAGAGCCCTGGAAAGAAGCCCGGACTTATCCAAGGTCCCCCAGGCTCACCCCCGGAGCCGGCCACGCGCAGATCGTTGCTGTTGCCTTCGTAGGTGAACAGAGCCCTGAAGAAAAGGCAAAAGCGGAGCTGAGCCCCTGCAGCGCACCCCAAAACCTGCCCAGGCTCACCGTGCCCACTGGGGTGTCCTCACCCCAATGCACACAGTGCTATAGGGCCCCCATGCTGCCTGCCCCACCTGATCCCCCCATACATGCACCCCACAGCTCCCCCAGCACATCCCCTGATCCCCCCTATAGACCCCACAGCCTCCCCCAGACACCTCCAGCCCCTGATCTCTGTCCCAACCTCACGCCCTCAACATCCCCCACAGCCCCCACACCTCTGCTCCAGACACCCCCTCACCTCCAATCCCTGCCATGCACCCCACATCCCCCCACGGACACCCCCACACTGCTGATTCACACTTTCCACCCCACATCCCCACTGAGACACCAGCCAAGCCTTAAACCTTCCCCTGTGCACCCCCAAACCCGACCAGCCCCCCTCAGAACATCCCTATCCCGGTTCCACTTCTACCCCCGACTCCCCATCAGATCCCCCCATATACCCTACAACCTCCTGGAACACCCCCCTATGCACTGCCACAGCCCCACAACCTCCCCATGCGCCCCACATCCCTCCCCATCGCCCCCATGCACCCCACATCCCTCCTGGGTCCCCTCAATCCCCCGTTCCGGACGCAGCCCGCCCGCCGCCGGCCCCTCACCAGTCGGTGGGGCTCCCCGCCGCCACCACCCGCCCGTAGGCCTCCTGCAGCGCCCGCCCGTTCTTGCCGAGGTTCAGCGCCATGACACCGACAGCTCCGGCCCCGCCGCGCTGCCGCGGGCCCGCCCCGGAACCGCACCGGCACGGCACGCCCCGCAGGCCACGCCCCCAACAGGCCACGCCCCTCGCACGGCAGACCACACCCGCGCATCACGGGCCACGCCCCCTTTGGCAACCCCGCCTCTTGGCATAAAGGCCACGCCCCCACCGTCCCTCCCGCGATTAAACCACGCCCCTTGATCTATAGGCCACGCCCCATTGACCCGCCCCAGGACTTCACTACAGGCTCCGCCCCCAAACGGCCCCGCCCCTCGTATTGCCCCCGCCCCTCCCCGCACGGCGTTTCGGTGCTCCCCCCCCCCGGCTCACCCCGAACGTGCCGAGCCCGGCCCCGGGGCTCCCCGTCCAGCGGTGGTTCATGGGGTCCCCATCCCATGGTGGTTCTGCAGGGCCCCCACCCAGGGCCGTTCTCAGGGATCCCCATCCCATGACGCTCTTGCAGACCCCATCTCCAATCAGTTCTTGGAGAACCCCATCCCAGAGCAGTTTTTGGGGTGGTTCTCGGGGTCCCCTGTCCCATCACAACCCCAGGGGTCCCCACCCCCGAGGGTGGCCCCACATCCTGCGCCCCAAAACACCCAGATATGGCCCCAGCGCCCCCCACTTCCAGGGGGTCCAACACATCCCCTCCGAATGCAGCCCCCTCGCTCCAGGGTTGAGACATATTCATGGATTTCCCCATTTTCCAACTTGCCAAGTTCTGCCTGGAGCCTCTGCGTTGTCCAAGGGCTCCAGGGAAGCTGAAGCTCCTGGGGCAGTCGCAGGTCCTGGAACAGCTGAGGCTCCTGGGGTGTCCGATGGTCCCAGCTCACCCCTCCATCCTATGGACCTCCCATCCCACCACCGTCTCCTCCATCCCATGGATCACCCGTCCCACCATCATCTCCTTCATCCCGTGGATCTCCCCTTGCTCCTTCATGGATTCACACTGGAGCTGGGACACTGTTAGGAAAAAAGAAGGATTCAAGTGATTATTTCTCTCTTTTAGCAGCCCCTGGACACATCCTGGCACTCCCAAAACTCAGAGCACGGATCTGCTTGGGAAGGGGCAGCTCTGAACTCCCCATTCAGCACATGGATGAGGTTCATTAAAAGCCGGGTAATGAAACATCTGGAGGGCTGGGAACGTGGCTTGGCTTCCCACTATTCCCTGAGGAACTCTGGCCGGGGGGACTGGGGTCACCAGTTATCCTGACGTTACAAAAGCCTTTTCATGGAGTCTTTGAGGCAAAGCAACTGAAGGAGCTTTGTGGGGCTGGCAGGGAGCGCTGGGGCTGTGGCTCCTGGGAGCAGGAATCCAGGACTGCTCCAGTGAAATGGGGAGGTGGGAATTCCGGCTGGAGCCTGGGGGTCACGGCCAGGCTGAGGGTGATGGCTGGGATGAAGCTGATTGCTTGGAGGTGCTGGATGAGGCCCTGTTGGGTTCACCCAAGGGGGTGCTGGGTGGGCACCCATCCCACCCATGTGTCTCTGTCATGGGGGAGCAGGGCCACTGGTGAGGGTGACAGGGACACCCTGGTGGGATGGGGATGCTGAGGTTTGGTGGGGCATGGGGGTAGGATGGGGCTCCCTCAGGGGAATGGGGCCACCCTGGAGGGACAGGATCAGCCTTTGCAGATGGGGGGTCTCCTGTTCCATGGAGGAATCCAAATGGGATAGGGGCACTCCAGCAGGAGAGGGACACCCTGGCAGGATGGGGGCACCTTGGGTGGAACAGGGGCACCGAGGTGGGAGGGGAGCACCTGAATGGGATGGGGCAGGGTAGGGACAAGGATGGGGGTACCCAGATGGGATGAGGAGTCCCTCTAATGGGATGGGGTGTGCTGGGTGGGATGGAGGCACCCAGATGGGATGGGACATCCTGGATGGGATGGGAAGACTTTGGATGGGATGGAGGTACCCAGGTGGGATAGGGGCATCCTGGATGAGGCAGAGGGAGCCTGGATGAGATAGAGGGAGCCTGGGTGGGATGGGGAGCACATGGTATGGGGGGATCATGGAAAGATGAAACACTGATGGGATGGTGGGGGCTCTGGATGGGATGGGGTGTGCTGGATGGGAATGAGGGACTCAGATGGGATGGGGGGCCCTGGACAGGCTGCGGGGGACTGGGGCAGGGTGGGGGGAACATAGATGGGATGGGGGGGACCCTGGACATATTGGGGAGCTCCTGGATGGGATGTGGGACCCCAGATATGATAGGAGCCACGTTGGTGTAGGGCAGGCCCTGGGTGTGATTGGGGGGACAGGGGCGGGGGGGGGACCTGGGCAGAATGGTGAAAACACAGAGGGGATGTGGGGACCCCGGATGGGATGCGGGGTCCTGGCCAGTATGGAAGCCCTGGCCGTGCAGAGGACACCGTGGACGTACCGGGGAGCCCCCGGATGGAATGGAGGGAACACCGATGGGATGGGGGGACCTGGACGTGCTGGGGAGTCCCTGGACGGGATGGGGAGCCCCAGGGCGGGCTGAGGACCCCCGAGCGTGGCGCCGCTGCCCTGCCCGGTCCGGGTCCCGCCGTCGGGCGCTCGCCGGTGGCGGGGCCGGTCGCGGGGCGGTGCGAGCGCCCTGCCCTGCCCCGCGGTGTCGGTTTGCAGCCGGGCTCCTCCTCCCCCCGCCGCCCCGCGCATTCCCGACCCTCCCGGGCGGCGGCGGCGGCGGCGGCGGCGGCGGGGCCCGGCGGGGCCGGAGCGGGGCGGCGGGGCCGGACCCCCACCATGCCGCAGCTGGAACCCGCGGCGGGGGACGACCTGGGGGCCCCCGACGAGCTCATCGCCTTCCAGGACGAGGGCGAGGAGCAGGACAAGGGCGCGGGGCGCGGCTCGGCCCACGGGGACCTGGACGAGCTCAAGTCCTCCCTGGTCAGCGAGACCGAGAACCGCGGCGCCGGCTCCGGCTCCGGCTCCGACCCCGAGGTGAGGCCGGGGGGCAGCGGGGGCCGCGGCGGGCGGCGGGACCCGCTCCCGGCCGCGCTCACCGCGCTCTCCCCGCAGGCGGAGCGGCCCCCGCAGCCCCGGGAAAGTTTCCAGAAGCCGCGGGACTATTTGGCAGAAGGTATCGGCCCCCCCCGGACCGATCCCCCCCCGCTCCCGGCCCCGGCCCCGGTCCCGGCCTCCGCCGCATCCCCCCGGGACCATCAGACACTTCGCAACTTCTTTGTTTCCGCCCCCGGCTGCGGGCGGGACCCCCTGGACCCCCCCGTGTCCAACCAACCCCCTCCCGGTGCCCGTCCAACCCCCTCGTGTCATCCCCTCTCTGTCCAACCCCCCCCCCCCGTCTCCCCCCCCGCTGTGTCTTGTCCCCCCCCTCCACCGAAGGAACCGGCCCCGAAGCCCCCCCCGCAGTGATCCCGGCCCTCACTGCCCCCCCCTCCCCCCCCCCGGTAACCAGCCCCCGATCGCTTCCCACGGATGGATCTGTGTCCGCCCCCCCCGCGGGGCCGTCCCCCGGGACCTCCCATGCAGCCGGGGACCCCCTCGGAGGGACGACCGGTCCAGGACACCTCCTCCTTCGCTGCCAGCCCAGTGCCCCCCACCTCCACAACTGGGCCCCCCCTTAAGGGGACCGCGGCTCCCCCACTGCGGGCCCCCTCCCGAAGAATCAAGGAACCCCCGAGGGACCTACGTGCCCCCCCCAAAAAAAGACCCCCTCGAGGGACTTGAGCATCCCCAGAGGGACCTACCTGGTACCCCCAAGTGGGACCCCCCTCGTGAAGAACCAAGGACTCCCCCAAGGGACTTCAGCCCCCCTAGAGGGACCTTCACCTAACCCCCCCCATGCTCCCATCTTTCCGCCCCACCATGGGAGCACCCCCATCCCCGTGTGTGTGTCCCCCGACTGTGCTGCCTCCTGACCCTCCCCTTCCTTCTCTTCCCAGTGGTCAGACGCCAGCAAGATGGGGTTTTTTTTAAGGGCCCCCCCTACCCTGGCTACCCCTTCCTGGTGCTCCCCGAGCTGGGCAGCCCCTACCTCGCCAACGGAGCCCTGTCCCCCGGTGGCGCCCGCACCGTAAGTTTCCCCCCGGCCCCCCCAAGACCCTTTTTGGGATGCTCAGACCCCGCTACCCTGCAGGGAAGCAGCTGCCTGGTGCTGGCAACCCCCAAGGGGTCCATTTCTCTTATGCTGAGCCGTTTCGCCCCCTCTCGGGTATAGGGACCCCCCGGGGGTGTCGCTGAGTTTGGGGGGGGGCCGCGCCCTGAAACCTGACCCTGAGCTGTGCCTCTTTTCTCATTGAAAACCTGCTTGTTGGAGCTCTCAATGGGCTGACATTGTCTGGTCCTTAGGAAAGTGATTAAGCAAATTGAGTGAGGATCTGGGGAGGGGAAAAGGGGGGGGATACAGAGGAGAGCGGGGTTGACCTCCCCCCCACATCTCAGCGTCACCTTTCTGCGCCCAGAGCATCCCAAACTCCAGCCTGGTCCACGGTCATGAGCCTGGCTGAGAAACCCGAAGTGAATTCAGAGCTCGAAGGTGAATTTAGGCACTGGGTTAAACCGGGTTTAGCCATTGGACCCATTCCCCGCCTCAGTTTCCCCATCCCGGGTAGGGATCTGCTGTGGTACCCATCAATCCTGGCTACAGCGTCGCAGTTTTATGGGTGGATTTCTCCCTCGGGAGCTGCTGCGGTGGCACCGGAGAGATCAAAGCCCATCCTTTGCCCTTATGGAGGCTGCGTTTCCATATGGAATATGTAAAGGAGAGCAAAAATCAGTGCAGTTAAAATGGCTTAAAATCCCGGTTGGGATCCGGCTTCGCAGTGGTGTTTTGTGGAGAGTTTTCTATCTGTTTGGGATTTGTTTGGGATTCATTGGAAGTAACTGGTTTGAATGGGGAGGACAAGGGGATGTGTTAGAGAAAACTCCTGAGTTTGGCTGCTGGCCGGGTGCTGGATAAAGGTTGTATTCCCAGTTTGTCACTTTTGGTCTGAATACGTTTTGGAGATGATGCACAACTGGCCAGGATCCCAAATACCGGCAAGGCAAATGGGATAATGAAAAGGGACTGGGATTCATAGAACCCGGCTGCTAACGATGACTTAATGAATCCCAGAAAAGGAGATTAATTAAAAGGAGCTGGGAGGGGAGCTGCTGTTGCATCCTGGGTGTTGATGTTGAGCCTGTTGAGGGATGAGTGGGGATGGGAAAGCCCTGGATTGGGGCTGAATCCCACTGGGATCTATGCAGAGCTGAGCCTGGGGCACTGAGTGCAGAAGCATCGCGGTGGGGGCACACTGGGGTTGCAGAGAGGGTTTTGGGGGTGCACGTTGCTTCTCATTGCAACCAGGAGGTGTCTGGAAAGGGAATTGTGCTGCGCCATATCCCATTTCATGGAATAAAACCACTCGAGCTCTGCACCACTCAGCAAACCCCATCCTCTGGATCCTGGGATACCAACTACCAGGGAGCCTGGACTGGGACATCATCCTCGATCCTGCATCCTGGATCCAATGGGGCGCAGCATCCCAACCCATTCTGCATCCAGGCACCACCCACCCTCATCCCAGGAAGCTTCGAGGCAAGACTGGACACGTGCAGCACCGGCTGGCGGGAGCAGCCCCGGGAGCTTTTTGTTTTCCTGTTTCCTTCTTTTTCCCCCCTGCAGCCATTGGAGGAAATGAGCTGATCCGTGGGATCCGGCCATCCCGGTGGCCATGGCATCCCGGGGGGGCTGCGGCTCAAACTGCATGGCTCCAAGGGGAAAAGGGAAGATTTTGGAGGGAAAAATCCCCAAATCCCAAGAATGTCAGCACTGGGAGAGGATCCCTTGATGCTGGGATAGCCACGGCAGCAGCTAAACCATTGGATGCGCTTTTTGGGAGGAACAAGCAGGCAAGCGACTGCTTCTGCATCTCTCTTGCTCCAAAATACTTGGAAACCTGGAAAATGAGTTGGGAATGTGGATGCGTGATGCCTAAACTAGGAGCAGCGCCTCCATCCCTGTGCAAAGCCACTGAGCACTGAAGCGACGGGATGCTCCAGCCCTTGGGGTTAATCCACTCTGATATCACTGGTGTTGGTTCCATTCGGGACACTGGAATTTGGGATTTCCCACTCCCCGGCATCGCTGGTTTGGAATATTTTGAGGCCTCTCTAAGGTGGGGTTGGGAATTTGACAGGATCTAATACTGGCATTGCCATTCAGAGCAGCATTTTTGCCGGGTTTTCCCCATGGGTGCACTGGGAATCGGGAATTGAGGACTCCTGAGGCTGAGTTTGGCTCCCTGGGATCATCACCCCTCAATTCCCAAGAATAGGAAGCTACCCAAGGCAGGATGGGAAGGAAAAGCTCTGAGCACCATGAGTGGGATGAATGCAAACCCCTGTTGCCACCACGCTGGATCCATCCCATCCGGATCATTTGGAGCTGGCGTCTTTTATCCCAATCCTGGAACAAGCTGGATCCATAGTGGCGCAAAATCAGCCTGGGACATCATCCTCTAGGTTGGGAAAGGGATGGAACTGGGTGCTCAGCATCCCCAAAGCAGGCACAGCTCCACCAGGGAGATGAAGGTGGGACCATGCATTGGTATTGACCAACCTCACATGGGGTTGTCGTGATTCCATCCCAAAACAAGGACTTTAATCCCAGGAATTCCAGTCTGGAGGCAAGGATTTAAATGCAGCCAAGGCACCCAACCAGCTCCCTGTGCCAAAGTCATCCATGCTCCGGTGTCATTAATGCATCATTGGGTTGTGGTCCTCAAGTAAATGAGGGAGAAAAGCATCACTTGGGCTCCTTTCGGCTTTGTTCCCGCCATTCCCGAGCCCAGCTCCCGGTCCCGGCGCGGGACAGAGGCGGATCTGTCTGCAAAGGAAAATCCATCCTGGCCCCATGCGGCTGCCAAGGAAAATGATTCAAATTCCGAGTTTTTGGCAAGAAAAGGGCTTGTTCCCAAAGCCGGGCGGGTGCTGCCGGAGGCTCCGCCGGAGCAGGGAGGGCTTTGGCTTCTGCTCCAGCGGGATGTGGGATGGAGGTGTTGGGATGCAGGGGGGGCTCAGCATCCTTCGTTGGTCGGGCTCTGGGTGCTTCCTTGGTATTTACTGCTTTCTTTGGGATTCCCCCCCCGTTTCCATCCCCACCTGGGAAATCAGAAGGAAAACCAGAGGATTTTTCCCAGGTGTTGGCTTCTTTTGCTCAGCAGCCAGGCCCATTGCATCCCTCCCTGCAGCAAACCCAGCCCGTGCCTCAGTTTCCCCTGTTGAGCCTCTGCACACAATGGCCCCTTTGTGTCTCCTCCTTAATTATGCCATTCGGCTAATTACCCTGAGGTCTGCTTGGAGGGGCTAAATGAGACCTACAGGAGGTTTCCACTCCCCCCCCCCCCCCCAACTTCACCCTCCTCCCTTTTCCAACACGATTCCCAAATGAAAGCAATGAAGTAAGTGCTCCGGGCGACTCTCATCAGACCTGGTTTTGTTAAGGGGACTTAACGTGCATTCATCATCCCGCTGCTATTCCCAGCAGCTGCTTTTCATTAGTTTTCCTTCCTTGAAGTCACTGGCGGGAGCGGGAGGGAAAAGAGGAACCCGGAGTGAAGTGCCTGGCGCATCCCGGCAGGAGGAAGAGGAGGGATAAGGGCAGAGGAAGGCTGTGATTGCGCCGTCTCTCCAGGCTTGGGTTGAGGGGGCAATGGGATGGGATGGGGAAGGTACTGGGGAGGAGGATGAGGAAGGGGTGATGGTGATGCGCAGTTCTGCAGCTGCTTTATGGGGTTAGTTTTTGGCATCTCTGGCACCCTGTGCCCTGGGACTTGATCCCAGGTCCCTGGGAACTGATCTGTGATCCCTGGGAATGGATCCCTGAGCCCTGGGAATCAGTCCCTGAGCCCTGGGGATCGGTCCATGAGCCCTTGGAATCGATCCCTGAGCCCTGGGGTCAGTTCTGGGGCCTGGGGATCGATCCCTGGGGCCTGGGGATCGATCCCTGGGGCCTGGGAATTGATCCTGTGCCCTGTGGAGCCCACCACGAAGCCTGGCAGAGGGCAGGGGAGGTTGGCAGGCTGTGGTGCTGGGTGAGCTGCTGTCCCACGGGTGCTCTCTGGGGTGTTAAAGGACCCTCAAATGTCCCATGGGTGCCGCTGCCTTGGTGCTCCCCCAAGCCTGGGTGCAGCATCACCCAGCAGGATGCGGGGATGCACCCGGAGGCAGCAGCCACCAAAGCTAGGAGCTCCGTGTCCACTGGGAGCAGCAGGACCCTCCTCACCCACATTCCCACCCCAGGGTGGCTTCCAGGGATGTCTCCCAGCATTCCAGCAGCCTGGTTGGACTCTTAAACCTTTTACACATGCAGAAACCCATTCAAACCCCTTCCTGGGGGGCACGTTGCATGTCACGTCCCCCAGGTCCTAGGATGTTGGGGGGGGGGGATTGGAGCCAGTGGGATTTTTCCTGCCGGGGTGGGATGAGCCCTTTGCACCCGCTGGGATCCCCCCGGCGCGGATGCAGCCGCTGGGGGATGAATGGAGCCATTCAGTGTGATGGACGGGAGCTGAAAGCTGCACACAAAAGCCTGGGGGCAGCGGGGAAAACTTGTTGCCGCCAGGTTTGGGGCTCAGGGAGGGAATTGCGGTCAGTTGGATCCTGGTGTGTCCAATCCCAGCTTGTTCCATGGCTTCTGCGAGCGACAGGGTTGCTGCGGGCATCCCTGTGTGGAGGATGCGCTGGGTACCCGTGGGCAGCGGATGCTTGGAACATCTCTGCTTGGGGATGCGGCTCCTGGGAGCTGGCTTTTGGTACTGCTTGGGAGCCTTGTCCTGCTTCTTTCCATCCCTCCCATCCTGCCTTTCTTCTGTGGAGCTGTGGCTGTTCCCCTAGCATTCCTGGGGTGGTGATAGAGGGGCTGTACCTTGAGATAAGGTCGGCTTTAAGCACTGCCTCTCTGAGCTCATCGCAAATGGGGATGTTGTGGGGCTCATTTTGCAGCTTCCAGCCCCTTTTCCTTGTTTCCCATCCCAGTGCTGTTGGCATTTCCCACCTGGTGCCACTGGTTTGGGAAGCATCACGGGAATGGTCAAGCATCCTTTAGTGAGGGGTCCCAAGCACCCAGCACCTGCTCCTACCCCAAACCCATGTCCCCAAAGCCGTTGGCTTGGTTTGTGTCACTCCGGGAATGCTGGGAAGGGACACCAGGAGCCGTGGGGACAACCTGGGCCGCAGCATTGCACCCTTTTGCAGCCCTTTAAAACCCCAATAGGAAAAGGAAGAATCCCATCAGGAATGCTTGGGGTTCTCCTGGGCGGGACATAGGGGTGCAGGACACCCCCCAAAGGGCTCATTCCTGCTGGAAACCGACAACATCTGGAGGAGATTTGGCTGGGAAGCGGCTGGGAGCGGGAGGAGGGGTGAGGATTTATGGCTTGTTTCTGGGGCTGTAAATCCCGGCTGTAATTGGGATTTCTCCCTCCCTAATTATTCGCGGGGAAGCGGAATGCGGCGGCTCCGCGTGCAGGGATGCAGGATGGGCGAGAGGCTGGGATGCTCCTTAGTTTTCCGTCCTTTTCCTTGCCATGGAGGTGGTCGATCCGAGCTCAGAGGGAGGGTGAGGGACCAGGTTCCCTCATCCCATTCCTGCCCAGGGATGGAATCCCGGTGGCAAGTGTGCAGCCGCCCTCCTCCAAGTCCCTGAGTGGGATTCGCTTCCCAAGGCCCATGGTGGCCTTTGAGAAGGAGCTTTTGCCCCGCCCCTCTTTTCACCCCATTCCACCCTTTTTTTGTCCCTCTTTTCCCCCTTTTATTTCCACTCCTTTCCCTCTTTCCCCCCTTTCCATCACCTTTCCCCCTCCCTTTCCCCTCCCTGCTCCCTCTTTTCCTCCTCCTCCTCTTCCTTTCCTCCTCTTTCCTTCTCTTCCCCCCTTCCTCCCCTTTCCCTCCCCTTTCCCTCCTCTTTCCCTTCTCTTTCCCCATTCTTTCCTCCCTTTTTCCTGCTTCACTGCTTTCCCCCTCTTTCTCCCATCTTTTTACCCCCCCTTTCCTTCCCTTTCCCCACCCTTTCTCCTCCCTTTTTCCCTGTTTCTCCTTTTTCTTCTTCCCTCTTTCCCCTTTTTTCTCCCCTTTTCCCTCCCTCCTCTTTTTCTTCCCCCCCTTTTTTCCCCTCCTCTATTTCCCCCTTTTCAGGGCTCAGCCCCCCCATCCCTCTTCCCCTGCAGCCTCAGGACCTCCTGCCGGGGCAGGTTTGGGCCTTTGCCAGCCTTTGGCTCCCAGGCGGAATTTTATGGGATCAGACGATGCCTCGAGCCGAGAAAACCCTTTTCCCTCCGAACTCCCATTTTCCTCTGACCCTCTGAGCTGCTGGGAGCCAAATCTGCCTGGTGTTATCCCAGGCAAGGCAGAGATGCTGCTTCTTGGGATGCTGTGGAGCATCCAACACCCAGACAAAGGTTTTCAGGGGCTCCATCGAAGATCCCAGAAAATGGGCCATTCCCGCCTGCCCTGCAGGGTTTGGGGATGGATTTGGGGGGAAAAGGGCTGGATTGGTGGCAGGAGGGGGAAGGGCAAGCAGATGGTTATCCTGCAGCTGTGTAAACAGGCCAGGGGGAATCAGCGGGGCCATGTTCCGCCTTTGCCAAACCCTGGGAATTCTGGCTGGAAAAGGGGATGGTGTTTGGGATGGACCCCTGTCCCCACCGCCTGCCCCATGCTGCTCTCAGGGATGGAGGTGATAGGTGAGGGAGGGAGGGGTGGATGGATGGATGGATATTGGAATGTTCTGGTAAGATGCTTCCCTGGATGCTTTCTGGGGCTTTGGGGATGGGATGAAGTTCCTGGGTGCTGGCATCATTTGTACCTTCTCTCCTGGGACATTTCTGGGATGGAGCAACGCAGGCAAAGGGAGAAGCTGATGCGGAGGCTTTCATCCCAGAAAAAGGGGTTTCCCTGGAAAGTGGCAGCTCGGGCCCAAATGGACCTTTTCTGTCCCAAAATGAGGGGCTGGTGGAGAAGAGGCGGCCATAACCTTGTGCTGACACAGGGGGATGTGCCACGTGGGGATGTGCAATGTTAGGATGTGCAATGCCAGGAGGATGGGCAGAGCCTGGAAGTGTAACACCAGGACCAGCAACACCGGGATACACAATCCTGGGCTGTGAGGTTCTGGGACATGCAATGCCAGGATGTGTGATCCTGGGACATGGAACACCATGATATGCAATGCTGGGACATGCAATCCTGGGACATGTGATGCCTGAGCACACAGAGCTGGGACACGCAGGACCAGGACAAACAGCATGGAATGCCAGCCATGTGATGCTGGGACACACAGGATCGGGACACACAGCACCAGGACACGCAGGACCAGGACAAACAGCATGGAATGCCGGCCATGTGATGCTGGGACACACAGCACCAGGATCCACAGCAGCAGGACACACAGCACCAGGACAAACAGCATGGAATGCCGGCCATGTGATGCTGGGACACACAGGACCAGGACACACAGCACCAGGACACGCAGGACCAGGACAAACAGCATGGAATGCCGGCCATGTGATGCTGGGACACACAGCACCAGGATCCACAGCAGCAGGACACACAGCACCAGGACAAACAGCATGGAATGCCGGCCATGTGATGGTGGGACACACAGCACCAGGATCCACAGCAGCAGGACACACAGCACCAGGACAAACAGCATGGAATGCCGGCCATGTGATGCGGGGACACACAGCACCAGGATCCACAGCAGCAGGACACACAGCAGCAGCCCTGCCACCAGCCAGGACCTTTTCCCCCCTTCCCAGGAAGAGCATCTGAGGCGGGATCAAGCCCTGCACATGGAAGGGGAGAGGAAATCCGCTCATTCCAGCCCCTAATTGGGCAGTGGGGGATCCCATGGAGCTGCTGCCTCCTCCCTGAGCATGGAGGTCAGAAGCCACGAGCAGCACCACCCCTTCCTCTGTGTTGGGACACAGTCCGGGCTCACCCCACCTGGGGAGGGGAGGGATGGATGGATGGATGAATGGACGGACAGGAGCTTTCACTGTGGTCCTTCCGCTGGCTGGCAGGGAAAGGGTTAAGCCCCTGTTTTAATTGGGGGGTGGCTGGTAACGAGGACCCAGAACTTGCTCTAATCTCTCTGGAATGTGACCGATTTTCAACCATTTTCTTCCTTCTGTTTTTGTTCCCCCCTAATAGCTCCAATGTGCCGCTCGCGCCGCTCCCGCACGTGCGGGGACAGTGGGAGCTGTGTCCGCGCTTCCCGAGGGGAAGGGGCTTCAGTTTTCCACATTAGCACTGAACCGTTCGCCAGCTCCCCCCCTCTTTGTATATTTTGAAAGGGTCCCCCCCCCTTCCTCTCCCCTCCGTGGCCTCCTGAAACGGCCTCACCATGAGAAGAAGCCTTTTATACCCCCGCTTCCCCCCCGCCGCCGTCCCCCGGCGGCTTCTCCGCTTACAGAATAGACGAGAAAGCCCCTTTGTGAGGGGGGCAGTGGGCAGGGGACAGCGAGGAGGAGCCACGGGCGCCCGGCGGGGACACGGGGGGCATCTCCTGCCTTGCCCTGGCCCCTTGGGGTGATGAGGACCACATGAGTCACCCGAGTGTGCCCACAGGGACCTTAAAGCTCCTCCAGCTCCAACCCCTGCCACGGGCAGGGACACCTTCCATAGAGCAGAGTGCTCCAAGCGCCTGTGTCCAGCCTGGCCTTGAGCACTGCCAGCGATGGGGAAGTGTTCTTGTCTGTCAGTGGCCACAGGGATGCCCATCTTGTGTGTTGCCCTTTGGACCATCATGGAGATGTTGGGATATCTCATGTGTGGCCCCAGTGCAGGCATGGGACATTGGGGCATTGCCCTGCATGGCCCTGGCATGGGCATAGGGATGCTGGAGTGAGTGCAGAGGAGGCCATGGAGCTGCTGCAGGGCTGGAGCAGCTCTGCTCTGGAGCCAGGCTGAGAGCTGGGCTGGGGCAGCCTGGAGAAGAGAAGGCTCCTGAAGGGGAGACCTTAGAGCAGCTCCAGTGCCTAAAGGAAACCTGGAGAGGGGCTTTGGCCAAGGGATGCAGGGAATGGCTTTAAATGGGGAATGGCTTTAACATGCCATAGGGGAGATCGAGGTGAGCTCTTAGGCAGACCCAAACCAGTGTGGTTCTATGTTGGGCCGCCTCTGGCACGGCCTCAGGGATGCTCATAGCACTGCCTCAGCCACTGGGAGCATCTCCAGGAGCATCTCAATCCTAAACCCTCTCCTCATCCGCTCCCCGCAGCAGCTCCGATGGCCCTTGGCTCTGCAGAGCCAAGTGGTGCTGTTGGGCTGTTGTTGGCAGCCAGACCCAGGGGCTGCCCCGGCGCAGGCTGCAGCCGGGCTCTGGCACCGCTCACATACCAGGCGTGCTCCAGCGAGCCCTGGCTCCCTGCCTCCTCCTCCACAACTGGCCCTAGGAGCAGTGGCCAAGGGCTGGGCCTGGTTGTGGCTCCCTGGCACTGATGGCTCCTTCTTGTCACCCTTATCCTGGCAGTGCCAAGAATCTCCCTGGGGGGAGCGCATGGAGCATCGGGACGGGGGTGCCGGAGCATCCCTGTGCGCTCAATGGGGATGGGTGAGCGGTTTGGGGCATTGAAGTAGGTTTTGGGGGGGTTCCCTGTGCCTGCACTTGTGTTCACAGGAAACCCTCATTCTGGACTCGTCAGGATCATGCTGTGTCCAGTGGGGCTTCCAGCATGCTCCGGATGGGCTTCACCTGGCTCCCAGCTTTTGAGGCTGCCGGGACGTGCTGGTGGGGTTGTGGCTTACCCAGAGTTGTGAGGTTGTTGGTGGAGTAGGATCGAGTGCCAACAGGAAGGGGGTGCTGGAAGAAGGGCTGGAGATGGAATACTGGGGATGGAGAGGGGTGATACTGGTGACGTAAGAAGGATGCTGGAGACAGAGGGGGGTACACTGGAGGTGCAGGAGAAGAAGCAGAATGGATGTCGGGGGGGTACTGGAGGTGCAGGAGGGGATGAGGGATGCAGGGGGATGCAGTATGTGTGGCTGGATGGATGCAAGAAGGGATGGGGATGCCGGAGGGAGAGGGCGAAGTAGGAGGGGATAGGTGGATGCCGGGGGGATGCAGGAGGGGATGGGGATACAGGAAGGGATGGGGAGTGCAGGATGGATGCTGGAGACAATGGGGGAATTCTGGAGACTGTGGGGAAGCGGGAGGCAATGCAGGGGGACATAGGCCACTTTGGGGGTGCTGCAGGAGGCAGCGCAGGCGAGGAAGCCTCTGCCCAGGCATGGAAGGGTTAACGCTTCTGCAGCTCCTCACTGGGTTTTCCTTCCAGCTGCTTCGGATCAGGAAGGTTTGTACGTGGGGAAATTCCTGCGCGCAGCTGCGGCCTGTCCGGGCCACATTCCCCAGCTCCGGCATCCCGAGGGACGCGCCGTCTGCCGGGAAACGCCTCCGGCCCCTCGGCCGCGGCACAAAGCACCTTTCTTTGGGGTGTCCAGCGGAGAGCTGAGCCCAGGGAGCGGGAACACCCCCCCAATAGCCCCAGCTTTGCCTCCCCCCAGCCCTCCCCCAGCGTGGAGCTGGATTTGTGCCCTGTGGCAATGGGAGATTGGTGCCGGTGCCCCTGGGAGCTGCTTTGGGGTAGGGTAAAAGGTGGCATCAGCGTAGGCAGGGAGGGGCGTGGGGCTCGCGGCTCCCCAGTGAGCGGGGATTTGGAGTTGGGGTTTGGCACCATTCATTGGGTCCATAGGGGTGCATAGGGCTGAAAACAGCCCCGTGTGCCCCCAAAACCCTTTGCCACCGGCCCACAGTGTCCTCCATGGGTCAGGGTGCCCCAGGTGAGCGTGCAGCCAGGGCTGGGGGGTGTTTTGGGTCTGGTGGAGGGCATGACCCCGGCTCTCCTGCAGTACCTGCAGATGAAGTGGCCGCTGCTGGACGTGCCCGCTGGTGCCACGCTGAAGGACAGCCGCTCGCCCTCGCCCGCACACTTGGTATGAGCAGCCAGCGTCCCACCGGGATGATGGGTTCCCATGGGAAACCCCGCTGCAGCTCCCCGGGATGCTGATGTGAGGTTGGTTTCTCCCCGCAGTCGAACAAGGTGCCGGTGGTGCAGCACGCCCATCACATGCACCCGCTGACGCCGCTCATCACCTACAGCAACGACCACTTCTCACCAGGTTCACCTCCTGGGCACCTCTCACCCGAGATCGACCCCAAGATGGGTGAGCAAAGGGGCCGGAGCCGTGCTGGCAGTGGGGTGCTCTCTGTCGGATGGTCCCGCTGCTTCCCCATGGCTTTCACAGCTGGGCCCTGGGTGGTGGGAAGGGGATGCAGCCGCTTGGATGGGGACAGGTCCTCGGCTGGCTCAGGTTTGGTTGGGCTGAGTGAGGATTCCTCCAGGTCTCAGTGTCCCCTCCTCGTGCTGCTGCTCAGCTGAAGGGTGCTGGGAGGGAGATAGGATACTTGGAAGGAGATGGGATGCTTGGGGGGAGACGGGATGCTTGGAAGGAGATGGGATGCTTGGAGGGAGATGGGGTGCTTGGAGGGAGATTGGATGCTTGGAGGGAGATGGGATGCTTGGAAGGAGATGGGATGCTTGGGGGGAGATGGGATGCTTGGAAGGAGATGGGATGCTTGGGGGGAGACGGGATGCTTGGAAGGAGATGGGGTGCTTGGAGGGAGATGGGATGCTTGGAGTGAGATTGGATGCTTGGAGGGAGATGGGATGCTTGGAAGGAGATGGGATGCTTGGGGGGAGATGGGATGCTTGGAAGGAGATGGGATGCTTGGGGGGAGACGGGATGCTTGGAAGGAGATGGGGTGCTTGGAGGGAGATGGGATGCTTGGAAGGAGATGGGATGCTTGGGGGGAGATGGGATGCTTGGAAGGAGATGGGATGCTTGGGGGGAGACGGGATGCTTGGAAGGAGATGGGGTGCTTGGAGGGAGATGGGATGCTTGGAGGGAGATGGGATGCTTGGAAGGAGATGGGATGCTTGGAGGGAGACGGGATGCTTGGAAGGAGCTGGGATGCTTGGAGGGAGATTGGATGCTTGGAGTGAGATGGGATGCTTTGGAAGGAGCTGGAGTGCTCAGAGGAGAAGTACATGGGGGCAGATGAGTTACTGGGAGCTCAAGTGTGAGCTCAGGTACCATGTCTGTATTCTAACACCTTCCCCTTTGTCTCCCTCCCTCCTTGGCAGGAATCCCGCGGCCGTCGCACCCCTCGGAGCTGCCCCCCTATTACCCGCTGTCGCCGGGAGCCGTGGGGCAGATCCCGCACCCGCTGGGCTGGCTCGTGCCGCAGTAAGGATGGGCCATGTCCCTTGAACCCCTTCTCCTCTTCCCGCTTCATCCCATTGTCCACGCAGGGGGATGGTGATGGGGCGGGTGGGAAGGGAGGAGATGGGGAGATGGAGATGGGCTGGCGATGGGTCCAAGGGGCTGGGCAGGGATGAGCTCCACTAAAGCTGGTGTGTTTGCAGGCAAGGGCAGCCCGTGTACTCCATCCCTCCCGGCGGCTTCCGGCACCCCTACCCTGCCCTGGCCATGAATGCCTCTATGTCCAGGTGGGTCTCTGCAGGGATGAGGGACCCTCCTTGGGCATTCCAGAGCCGGCAGTGGGATTTTAGCTGCTTCTCTGAGGATGTGCAGATGGTCCCCATGGGTAGGGGGAAGTGCCAGCCCATGGGCTCAGGACATCACTTGGGTCCATGTTACACCACAGAGCTGGGGGTCTCTTAACCAAGGTTCTCAGGGGTGGAATCTGGGGGTGTTGGTGCAGGGTGGGGAGCTGATGAGCCCTCTCCCCCCGCTCTCTCTGCTGCAGTTTGATGTCCAGCCGCTTCTCCCCACACATGGTCCCCCCACCCACCCACTGGGCTGCACCCCTCGGGCATCCCCCACCCCACCATCGTCTCGCCCATCGTGAAGCAGGAGCCCACCCAGCCCAGCGTCAGCCCCGGAGGCAACACGTGAGTGGGGGCAGAGCGGCCCCAGGGGACAGGAGCTCATCCCCTGCACGGGGCAGAGCGGGTCCTGAGCCCCCCTCCTTGCAGGAAATCCCCTGTCACTGTGAAGAAGGAGGAGGAGAAGAAGCCCCACATCAAGAAGCCGCTCAACGCCTTCATGTTGTACATGAAGGAGATGAGGGCCAAGGTGGTGGCCGAGTGCACGCTGAAGGAGAGTGCTGCCATCAACCAGATCCTGGGCAGACGGGTAGGGCATTTCCCTTGGCATTGGCCTTGTGTCCGTGTGCTGATTTCGGTTGGAAGGGACCTTAAAGCTCCTCCAGCTCCATCCCCTGCCATGAGCAGGGACACCTTTCCATGGAGCAGAGTGCTCCAAGCCCCTGTGTCCAACCTGGCCTTGAGCACTGCCAGGGATGGGGCAGCCACAGCTTCTCTGGGCACCCTGTGCCAGCGCCTCAGCACCCTCACAAGGGAAGAGCTTCTGCCCAAGAGCTCATCTCAGGTCTCCCCTCTGTCTATTAAAGCCATTCCAAGGTGGCAATGGGACAGGAGCTCTGCAGCCGCAGGGCAGTTTGTCCCGGGGGCTGCAGTGTGTCCCTGAGAGCTGCAGTGTGTCCCAGGGGCTGCAGTGTGTCCTGAGAGCTGCAGTGTGTCCTGGGGGCTGCAGTGTGTCCCGGGGGCTGCAGTGTGTCCCGAGAGCTGCAGTGTGTCCTGGAGGCTGCAGTATGTCCCAGGGGGTTCAGTGTGTCCCGAGAGCTGCAGTGTGTCCGGGGGCTGCAGTATGTCCCAGGGGGTTCAGTGTGTCCCGAGAGCTGCAGTGTGTCCTGGAGGCTGCAGTATGTCCCAGGGGGTTCAGTGTGTCCCAGGGGGTTCAGTGTGTCCCAAGAGCTGCAGTGTGTCCCGAGAGGCTGCAGTGTGTCCCGGGGGCTGCAGTGTGTCCTGGGGGCTGCAGTGTGTCCCGAGGGCTGCAGTGTGTCCCGAGGGCTGCAGTGTGTCCCGAGAGCTGCAGTGTGTCCCGAGAGCTGCAGTGTGTCCTGAAAGCTGCAGTGTGTCCCAGGGGCTGCAGTGTGTCCCGAGAGCTGCAGTGTGTCCCGAGAGCTGCAGTGTGCCCCGGGGGCTGCAGTGTGTCCCGAGAGCTGCAGTGTGTCCCGAGAGCTGCAGTGTGTCCCGAGAGCTGCAGTGTGTCCCGGGGGCTGCAGTGTGTCCCGGGGGCTGCAGTGTGTCCCGAGAGCTGCAGTGTGTCCCGAGAGCTGCAGTGTGTCCTGGGGGCTGCAGTGTGTCTCAGGGGGCTGCTGTGTGTCCCGAGAGCTGCAGTGTGTCCCGGGGGCTGCAGTGTGTCCCGAGGGCTGCAGTGTGTCCCGAGAGCTGCAGTGTGTCCTGGGGGCTGCAGTGTGTCCCGAGAGCTGCAGTGTGTCCCGGGGGCTGCAGTGTGTCTCAGGGGGCTGCAGTGTGTTCCGGGCGCTGCAGTGTGTTCCGAGAGCTGCAGTGTGTCCCGGGCGCTGCAGTGTGTCCCGAGAGCTGCAGTGTGTCCCGGGGGCTGCAGTGTGTCTCAGGGGGCTGCAGTGTGTCCCGAGAGCTGCAGTGTGTCCCGAGAGCTGCAGTGTGTCCCGAGAGCTGCAGTGTGTCCCGGGCGCTGCAGTGTGTCCCGAGAGCTGCAGTGTGTCCCTTGTGCTGCAGTGTGTCCCGGGGGCTGCAGTGTGTCCCGAGAGCTCCAGTGTGTCCCGGGGGCTGCAGTGTGTCTCAGGGGGCTGCAGTGTGTTCCGGGCGCTGCAGTGTGTTCCGAGAGCTGCAGTGTGTCCCGGGCGCTGCAGTGTGTCCCGAGAGCTGCAGTGTGTCCCGGGGGCTGCAGTGTGTCTCAGGGGGCTGCAGTGTGTCCCAGGGGCTGCAGTGTGTCCCGGGCGCTGCAGTGTGTCCCGAGAGCTGCAGTGTGTCCCAGGGGCTGCAGTGTGTCCCGGGCGCTGCAGTGTGCTCTCTTCTCCCCCTGCAGTGGCACTCGCTGTCGCGGGAGGAGCAGGCAAAGTACTATGAGCTGGCACGGAAAGAGCGGCAGCTCCACTCGCAGCTCTACCCAACGTGGTCAGCGCGGGACAACTACGTAAGTGGTGGAGCTGTGGGACCAGTGGGGATGGGGTCTCTGTCTGGGATGAGGTCTCTGTCTGGGATGGGGTCTCTGTCTGGGATGGGGTCTCTGTCTGGGATGGGGTCTCTGTCTGGGATGAGGTCTCTGTCTGGGATGGGGACTCTGTCTGGGATGGGGTCTCTGTCTGGGATGGGGTCTCTGGGATGAGGTCTCTGTCTGGGATGGGGACTCTGTCTGGGATGGGGTCTCTGTCTGGGATGGGGTCTCTGTCTGGGATGAGGTCTCTGTCTGGGATGGTGACTCTGTCTGGGATGGGGTCTCTGTCTGGGATGGGGTCTCTGGGATGGGGACTCTGTCTGGGATGGGGTCTCTGTCTGGGATGGGGTCTCTGTCTGGGATGGTGACTCTGTCTGGGATGGGGTCTCTGGGATGAGGTGTCCCTTCCTGTCCCCTCGCTGGGTGTTCAGGCTCGTTGCTGTGCTCATGGAGGTTGGTGTTTGAGGTGCTGGTGCTGAGTCCCTGCAGGATGCATCCCCACCAGGGGCACCCTCAGCCCTGTTTCTAACACCCCCAAAGGCTCTCCGGTGGCACAAACCACCTGAGGACTTTATGACACTTCCCAGGGCAAGAAGAAGAAGAGGAAGCGGGAGAAGCTGGCGCAGCAGCAGCAGCAGCAGAGCCACGACACGGACAGTGAGTGTCGTCCCCTCCCCCGGCCCCTTTCCTCCTGCAGGGTTGCGCCCGCTCACTCCATCCCGCCCCATTGCAGGCTCCCTGGTGCCCAAGAGCAAGAAGCCGTGCAGTGCAGTACCTGCCGGCCGAGAAGCCCTGCGCCAGCCCTGCCTCATCGCATGGCAGCATGCTGGACTCGCCCGCCACGCCGTCGGCAGCGCTGGCGTCCCCGGCCGCGCCGGCAGCCACTCACTCGGAGCAGGCGCAGCCCCTGTCGCTCACCACCAAGCCCGAGGCCAGGCTCAGCGTGCATTCAGCCACCTTCCTCTCGGGCAAAGCCTCCTCCTCTTCCTCCTCCTCCTCCTCCTCCTCCTCCTCGAGCCTCGGCAGCCCGCCCTCACTCCTCTCCAGACCCATCCCCTTCACCTCAGGTGCCCTCCACAGCTCTCCTGTCCTCGCCTCCATCCTTCGCGGCCACCATCCCGTCCCCGCCGGCTGCCCTGGCCGTGCTGCAGACGCAGCCCCTCTCCCTGGTCACCAAACCTGCTGACTAAGGGAAAACCTTGTCCCCCTTCTCGGCCCCGTCCCATCCGTCCCCTCCCTGCTGTACATTGCAGAAGCCACAATCAAGATTCAACCACAGCCAAAACCATTATTGGTCAATATTTGACCCTTTCGGAACTCTTTTGTAAGCAGACTCTGGAGGAAGGGGCTTTCTGCTCACACATAAAGACCGTTTTTATTAATAAAAAAGGAAAAAATCACAAAAAAAAAAAGAAGAAAATAACCCCTCCATAAGCTGCCGATGATGGAAACCTCCTGCAAGGTGCCTGCAGGCACGAAGCGAGTGCTCCCAATGCCGCAGGCAATCCAGCACAGAATGCAGTGGGAATTGCATCCATCCTGGAAGCAAGAGCAGAAACACCAGCAACTGACCCACTGCCTCCGGACGCTCCAAACCCCTCCTGTCCCACGGCTCTGCTCCCAGCCACAGCGATGGCTTCGCTCCGTCCCAGCGAGGAGCTGGATCCTGCCCTGGGGATGCTCCGTGCCACGGCCGTACCGGGGGGGGGGGGGGGGGGGGGGGCAGGATCCGGGGCTGAGCCCTGCCTGAGGGCGTTTTCTCCCCATGAAACCCTGTTATTTTTCACTAAAGGAAATAAAACTTCAGCTGCAATTCGCTGCGTGAGCGTGGTCAGTGCAGGGAGTGCTCCCTGCCCATCGCTGCCTCCTCCACAGCGCTCCAGTGCCACTGCATCCCAGGAAGCATCCGGCTGGGGCTCTGGTCCAGCCCCAGGTGCCTCCACTGATGGGCACAGGGTGGTGTTGGGGTGTCCATCAGGGAGACACGGGCAGCAGGATATGAGGTTTGGGTAAAGCAGGTGATGGGGTGCCTGAGGAGCGTAGAACGTGAGTCATCTCACAGCCAGGACCTGCAGGGTGCCCTGTGCCTGCTGCTTCCAGACCAGGGATGATGTGAGGATGACAAAGGACCTGCACAAAAGCCAGCCAGGGGCACCCGTGGGTTTTCAACCAGTTGGAAGTTCTTGGTCAATTTAACACTTGAGCTCAGCAAGACTCCTCCTGTACTGTATTTGTAACAGGAAAATCTCTCTTTCCAAGTTCCCACTGAAAATCACACCACGTTTTCTGTTGCAGGTTTAACCCCGAGCTGCTCCTGCCCAGGGGCGGTTTGTGCTGCTTTTAGCCCCGTTTCATTCCCTGTCCTGAACCTCTCGGTTTCCACTGCCCAGGACCCAGCCTGGCTCCTCTCCCCCTGCCCCACTGCTGCATGGAGGGGAACAATGGTGTCCTCAGGCTCCCAGCAGCACCCAGACCCCCCCTGGGTGATGGGCTGAGCCATTCCCGCTCCGCTCTCAGTTTGGGGGGTGCTTTTGCTCATTAATGGAATAACTGCTGCCTTTGCTGTGACATTTCTCTTTCCCTTTCCAGTGCTGAGCTGCTTGAGGAGCCACCAGGGAAGTGCTTTTAGCGGCAGCAGATGTCCATATGGAGGCAGAGGGGAAAAGGGACCATCTCCATGTCTTGTCCTTGAGGAAGATGCTGTCTGCGTTACCAGATGTTGTGTGAACCCAACGTGTGCCATGGGGTGATGCCGGCATCTGGATCCCCATCGGATGGAACCTGGAGCATGAGAAAGTGCCTGGAGCATCGTTAGTCACTGCTGCAGCTCGGATTGCCGTGGCCTTGGTGGACGTTTCCATTCCACACGAGATGGTTTGAAGTTCTTGCTTTCAAAGAACAGATCCGAAGCGAGGGTCGGGCACGAGTGCCTCCACACCAGCACCCAAGAGCACCAGGCACGGAGCTTGCATTAATGGCATCCTGATAGCGCAGGGGGCGAGATCCAGGCTCCAGAGGATTAGAGAGTCCCTGGAACCACGTGTGGCCATCGGCTGGAAGTGGCAAAACGCTGCTCCCTTCAGAAAGGCCGTTCCAAGGAGCCCGTTTCCTGCGAGGAACGCCTGGATCACATGCGGCCCTGCCATGCCCAACACCAGGAGCAGGCTGCAGGCAAACAACTGCTTGAATTAGATTTCATGGGAAATTAAAGGCATGAAGAGACCTGTCACAAGAATTAGAGCCTGAGCCGGAGCCAGACAGCTTCCAACAGATGTTGGACTTCAGCAGGAGAATATTCCTTTGTTTTGCTCTGCCTTTTCCCATACAGAAAAGCAACATCTGTTCCGATGCCTTCACGGTGCTCCCAAACTGGGATAGGCTTGGATTATCCCCTGCTACAAGAGAAGCAACTGGGCACCAAAGCCCTCTTGGCTTCTCCTGGAGGACAAGGCCCATTCCGTGTTGCTCTGTCTCGAGGACACGTTGAAGCTCTCTTAGTTGAACCAGGCTGATGGTGGCATCTGCATACCCTTCGTGCAGGATCAAAGTGTTGCGTTCAGACAGGTTCCCAATAGAGAGCCACTGCACAATGCCTGCTCCTGCCTTGGAGGTGACTTTTCTTCATGGGGTGCACCCATCACATCCAACAAAGGGGAAAAGGTCACGGAGGGAATGAGATCAGGAAAACTTGGGCAGAAGCTCTTCCCTGTGAGGCTGCTGAGGCGCCGGCACAGGGTCCCAGAGAGGCTGTGGCTGCCCCATCCCTGGCAGTGTTCAAGGCCAGGTTGGAGGGGACCTTAAAGCTCATCCAGTCCCAACCCCTACCATGGGCAGGGACACCTTCCACTAGAGCAGAGTGCTCCAAGCCCCGTCCAACCTGGCCTTGAACACTGCCAGCTATTCCTCCATGATCCTTTCCTCCAGGAAGGAAAGGCTTAAACCCTGGATTGCAGGATGCCTCTTCCATGCAGAGCCCTGCCCCAGCCTCCTGCACCCATCACCGGGGTCCTATGGCTGGGCCCTGGTTCAAAGCTTGTCAGGAGCAAACCTGTGGTAGAGCTGGTGCTTTCCCTGCTGCTGTTTGGAAGCGGGGTTACTTCTGTCACCTCCATCCTCTTGCTTAATTACAGCATCTCCATCAAGCAGCCCCCAGCCCCGCTCCCCCCCAGCTCTGGCTATTCACTAATTGAAATGCCTAATGAGGTCCCAGGGGTTTCCTGCAGAGATGGAGCTAATTAGAGGCTCCACCGTGAACACGGCAAGCGGCAGCAGTGAGACGGAGCATTCCTCAAGCCAGGGGGGGATGCAGCAGATGTCCCATTTCCCGGCCCCGCACCGGGCGCTCCATGGGCTCCTGCCATAGCAGCTGGTGCAGAGGCACTGGCTACACTTAATACATTTTAATTAGCATCATTAAATTGTTCCATTTGCTAATTGTTTCTCCTTTTGATCCTTTCTCCTGACCAGATTAGCCCTCCGGGGGAAAGGGATGGGATGGGGGATGCAGGCGTTTCTGACAAGGTGAGGACTTCATTAGCTCCAAGCATTGAAGTGCCCTGGTTGGTGCTCAATTCAAGGCCAGGTTTGGGTGTCCAGCCTGGTCTTGGTCATTGTGGCCATTCTCAGAAAGAGTCAGCCCCCAAAAGCAACATCCCACAAGGATTTATAGGAAAAGATGAGGAAACCGAGCAAATCTGTCTGGAGTTGGAACGGAAAGGAGTTGGTTTAAAGGTGATAAAGGACCAGCAGCTGCCATCACCTGGGTGAGACTGGAAGGGAATTTCCTCCTTCTGCTTTGCAGGCAGAATAATGCCCCATCCTCCTCCTTTCCCTCCCAGCAGCCTACATCCGCGTGGCCGTGCTGAAGCCAGAAGGAATTTCCTTGTTGTTCGCATTGGTGCAGCTTCCCGTTTCCCGGCTGCATGGAGAGGGGGCAGCCACGGAGGTCAGGTGAGGTCACTGCTCCTGTTTATCCCGTTTTAGCCAAGAAAAGTGCTGAAGGCAAAGGAGCCCGGAGCGAGGCACCAGCGCTGAGCTGATGTCAGCCTCGAACTCGGTATCTTGGGCAGGATCCCATTCCTAGATGCATTGTTGTAAATCCAGAGGAACTTGGCCTCTGTTCAGTCGCTCTTGACTTCCAGGGGTGCGAGTGAAAGCTGAAGTGGCTGGGCATGAGAAACAGCCCCGCTTGTCTGCTTTAACTCTCAGCAAAAGCACTGGGCCAACTGCTCTTGTGTTTCCTTAGAAAGGCAGGAATGGGCAGAACCGAGCTGCTGGGAATGTTGGAATGGGTTGAATTGAATAGGGGATGGGGGGAAAAAAAAGAAGGAAAAATCGAGCACAAAATCCATTGTGCTCTGAGGCCAAGTCAGGATTATTCCCCACGGTGTTATCGCTGCACAGGACTCATTTGGTTGTACGGTGAATGGTGGTGGGATATTTTTCCATGTTTTAGTGTTAAATGGAGCAGCTGAAGGATCTGGGACTTCTTGTGGTGCCTTCTAGGGACATGGCTGCATGTCCTTTAGCAGGATGGCATGTCATGGATGAGATACAGCTCTGGTGACACCATGCTCTGGAGTGGTTGAGCACCAAGGAAGTTCATCCTGGGTGGAGAGGAAGGCAAATCCATTGGTCTGAAAGAAAGGTGATGGGGAGGACGAATCGGGATTGATACACATAAGGCAAATTACAGACTCAATGGCGTAATTCATGCCTCTGGAAAACTGATATCAAAGATCTGGCTGGTTTGGGAAGAACAGGCAGGGAGATAAGAATGGTGTGCTCCCATGCCAAAGTTCCTAAAGAGAGGGACACAGACCTGTGTGAGGTCACCAGGCAGCAGCGACAGGCATGGGGAAATCCCAAGAAGAACATCTGGAAATCTTTGGTTTACCGGGTTCCCACAGAAGCCACGGCTCAGCCAACGTCTGCTAGAAAAGGGATACAGCGAGAGGGATACAGCAAAGGAATAGGCCTGAGGACATCAAATCCAGCTTGTGCCCAAACCGTGGCAGAAGGACGGCAGATGGATCTGGGGATCTTTCTTCATTTCGTCTGCATCAAGTCCAGGCTGGTCTCCATCCCCGGAGCAGAGCAGGAGGCTGGAGATGAGTGGGGTTATCAGTAACGTGATGAAATCCGTATGGATGTCCTGCTGACCAAGGTGGAGGATCCGTCCGGGTGTGGAGGGAGCCCAGAACAGAGCAGGGACACAGCCTATAGGAAGAGATGGACATTTGTGCTGGATGAGGCCTCAATGGACGAGTTACCCACACCGGGAAGGAGCGAACAGCCCTCGGCAGCCGCAGGCAGCCACGCGTCGCTAAGCCCCGCCCCTGATTAACATGGCCCCCGCCCCTGATTAACATGGACCCCGCCCATCGACAGCAATAAACCCCGCCCCTGATCTCCATAAGCTCCCCCCCCCCCCGCGTCGCTCCCGCCCCCTCCGCGCGGCCCCGCCCGCCCCCTCCCTCCCGTTGTCGCGACATCTCCGGCCGGAAGCGGAAGCGGTCGGTGCGGAGCTGCCATGCTGCGGGTGCTGTTGGTGCTGCTGCTGCTCCGCGTGGACGGTGAGGGGGGGCGGGGGGACCGCACCGGGACCGGGCAGCGGGGGGGGGGCGGCACAGGGACCGGGTAGCGGGGGGGGGGCGGCACAGGGACCGGGCAGCGGGAGGGGGGCGGCACAGGGACCGGGCAGCGGGGGGGGGACCGCACCGGGACCGGGCAGCGGGGGGGGGGCGGCACAGGGACCGGGCAGCGGGGGGGGGACCGCACAGGGACCGGGCAGCGGGGGGGGGGCGGCACAGGGACCGGGTAGCGGGGGGGGGCGGCACAGGGACCGGGCAGCGGGGGGGGGCGGCACAGGGACCGGGCAGCGGCGATCGCGGGCCGCGGGTGACTGAGCTCTGTGTTCTACAGCCAAGGGGCAGCAGCAGCCCGAGGCCGGCGGAGCTCTTGCAGGCACCGGGGGAGCGGCCCGGGCTGCAGGGGACGGCGTTCGGAAGGATGGAGCCGACGGGACCGGAGCGCACTCCGGGTCGGGTCAGGCACAAGGCGAGAAGCAGGGCACGAGCGATGGAGGGGTGACACGGGAGAGCCGCGAGGCTGCGGCTGCGTCTGGCGCTGGTAACGATGCAGGGAACCAGAATGGTGGTGTCCAGGATGGCCAAAGCGGGAGCACACAAGGTGGTGGCACAGGTGGTAGTGGCCAGAACCAGGGCACCGGGGACACGGACAAAGACAACGAGACCAACAACACCCCGGGCAGCAGCAGTGGTGGTACAAGTGAGAGCACTAGCCCCAGCAATAACAACAAGAACGGGACCAACAACCAGCCCAGCGGCACTGGCAGCACAGACCAGAGCACCAACCCAAACAATAACAGCAAGCAAGGTGCTGACAACACTGATAGCACAGGCACCAACCAGAGCACCAGCACTGCGAACCAGAGCGAGACCAATGACAGTAACAGCAGGAATCAGGTCATCAGCCAGGCGACTGACACCAAGAGCCAGGGGAGCAATGCTGAGGGTGATGGGGAGAACAGAGGTGACAAACAGGGCAACAGCCAGGGTGACAAGAATGGCAAGAGCCAGGCCAACAAGGGGACTGAGAAGGAGAAAACTGAGGATGAGAACCAGGCCAACAACCAAGACGGTAACAATGGGAACCAGGCTACCAACCAAGATGGTAACAATGGGAACCAGGCCAACAGCCAAGATGGTAACAATGGGAACCAGGCAACCAACCAAGATGGTAACAATGGGAACCAGGCCACCAACCAAGATGGTAACAATGGGAACCAGGCCAACAGCCAAGATGGTAACAATGGGAACCAGGCAACCAGCCAAGATGGTAACAATGGGAATCAGGCCAACAGCCAAGATGGTAACAATGGGAACCAGGCAACCAACCAAGATGGTAACAATGGGAACCAGGCCAACAGCCAAGATGGTAACAATGGGAACCAGGCCAACAGCCAAGATGGTAGCAATGGGAACCAGGCCAACAGCCAAGATGGTAGCAATGGGAACCAGGCCAACAGTCAAGATGGTAACAATGGGAACCAGGCAACCAACCAAGATGGTAACAATGGGAACCAGGCCACCAACCAAGATGGTAACAATGGGAACCAGGCCACCAACCAAGATGGTAACAATGGGAACCAGGCCAACAGCCAAGATGGTAACAATGGGAACCAGGCCAACAGCCAAGACACCAACACCACGGATGAGGAAAATGATGACAAGAACCAGGAAAACAACCAGGAGGGTGAAAATGGGCCGCAGGAGGATGACAATGGGAAGCAGGAGAGCGACGCTGGGAGCCAGGGCAGTGATGGGGGCTCACCAGGAGATAAAAACGTGCCACCACAATCTGCTTCCTCCACTGGGGAGGACGACAGCTTCTTAGAGAACGAAGAAAGCCCCAGGGAGGAAGAGGAAGGGACTAAAGGCAGCAGCGATGCCTCCTCCTTTGCTAGGGAGAGAGGGAAGAGCCTTCCTTCTCCCAGGGACCAGTCGGAGAGCAGCCACTTCTTCGCCTACCTGGTGACCACTGCAGTTATCGTCGCTGCCTTGTACGTGGCGTATCACAACAAGCGCAAGGTGAGAGGCATTGGTTTGATAGAATAATACTAATATTATTATGAATTTAATAGTGACTCTTGACCCAACAGCTCTGGGAGGAGCAGGGAGGGTGCTGGAGCTGGGAAAAGGGTTGGATCTCTGTGGGAATCAGGTGGCCTCATCTCTGCTGGTTGTTTTCAGCTGAGGGAGGTGAAAAGGAGATGGGTGATGTTACCCCATGTTCTGTTGCTGACAGGGGGTTTTCTGGAGCAGGTTGCAGAAGGTTTGTCCTTAAATGGTCTTAACGCAGCTCAAGGCATGTAACTGTTTTCTGCTGGGGTTTTGTCTTCCTGTAAAGCTATTTTAGGGGTAGGAGACAGAAAACAAACTCTCATTGTTTGCTGTGTTAGGCAGCCCTCAGGTACCGCCCGCTTCCCATCTGTGCTGGCTGTAGTGTTGGCGTGCAGTCGTTCCAAGTGCTTTGGCACAAGCATTAGAAAGCACCTGTGTTTGAAGTGAGGAAAAGGTGATTTGGTCACTGCTGTCCCACTCACCTTGTCCCTGGTTTTCTCTCCAAAGATCATTGCTTTTGCTCTGGAAGGAAAAAGATCCAAAAGTGGTCGACGGCCCAAATCTGGCGATTATCAGAGACTGGATCAGAAGGTAAAACGTGCCAAAAAGAGGCGCTGGGCAAGTGCTGGGGCTGGTCTGGGAGGTGAACACGGTACCCTGGCCTCTTGCCCTGGGAATGGGCCCGAAGCCACGTGGGGTCGGGGTTGGAACGCTGGATTCTTAAGCCAAAGCCCCGCTCTTGGTGTAGAAACAGGGAAATGGAAGTGCTAATGCTGAGAAATGGTGGCAGAGCCAACCCAGGGTGGAGGTTTGGGAGCCCTGAGCTCAAATGGCTTTTTCCAAAGAGAATTTTAGCAGGAAAGGGGCAGGATCTGGGGACCTTTTTCCCCTTGGACCTTTTCTCCCCAGTTGGCCCTGAAGTCGGAAGTGTCTGCAGTTATCTGCTGCAGTAGGAAGAGGAGGAGGCACAGGAAGGAAGCCGAAAGTCACCCGAAGCTGAAGCTCAGGCTTTGGGAAGGCTGGTGCCATGTGGGGGACCGTGGCAATGGACACTTCCAAATGGGATTGGGGATTTTCCCTGTTGCAGTCAAGCGGTGCCCAGCTCGGTTTCAGTGCTGCTGTTGGGAGCAGTGCTCTCTCTTCCCAAACTGCAGCCGTACCTGGCTGGGGAAGCCACCCAAGTGCCACGGGGATGGTTTTCCTGCTTCCGTTTCCCTGTTTGACCTCAGCAGGATTTCAGGATTTTGCTTCCCTTGCCAGGAATTCCCTGACTCGTTAGGAAGGCAGTTTGGAAGAGCTCATTGGAGACACGCAGCCCGCTCGAGCCCCGGTGCTTTCTCAGATCAGAAAAGCACTGCTGAGCTGTCACCGTTCTTTTTGCCTTTCCAGATCTAGCTTCCTCCTTGGGCGCTCAGTGGAGTAGTGATGGATGGCATTGAAAGTGCAGGAACCCCAGGACACCCACTGCCTCCCCCACTGTAGCTGTGCTCCATGTTCAGGTTCCAGACAGCAGGAAGAACAAGGGGAAGTGCTTTTAGCTTTGCACCTGCACCTCGGTAACGTTCAACCCTTCACTTCCTCATAACATGTTCCTCCTTTTCCACCTGCCTGAAGATGAAACTCCTCTGGCTTGTAGCCTGTGACCGGAAAGAGCCAGTGCCCAGCACCTGAGAGCCTCTGTGGCCAAATGAAATGGGATTTGCCAACTACTGTACTGATGTCTCCTCCTGGGGGAAAGAAATTATATATGGAGAGCTATATCTATCTACCTGCCTGCGAAATGAGCCGTCTGACCCTCCCCTTCCAGAGCTGTAGAGCTCTGCTTGTACCCAGCACCTCAAGACACACACGTTCTCCTCTTCTGTCCACTGTCTTTGGATGCTCAACTGCGGCCTGTGACCCGCCGCACTGGTTTGGAAATGGTCCACTGAGGCCTCTGATCTGATGTGATTTGTTTCCCTCTCTGTGTGATGAAGACGGTGTTGGGGTTTAACATCCAGATCCTCTCTTCCTGCACATCTTTGACGCTTGGGTGGTAGCTTAAACTTCCTCACCTGCATCTTCTGTTCCCTGCGGGGCTTTTTCCTTCCCTGCTCCCTGCTTGTCTCCTCCCTCTCACCCCCAGAGCTGTTTGCACTGAAGGCGGCGGCTGACATCCAATGCTGTGAGGACAGCAGATGCTGAGGAAGCTCCATGCCAGCTTGGCATGGGGTGGTTGTAGCAGACCTCGCCTGGAAGGTGGCTCCCCCCTCTCGTCAGTGTCATTCCACAGCAGTGCAGAGTGTGCGGTAACCCCGAAGCATTGGGATGAACGGAACTTGCACCCTTCAAACCTCTTTGTGGGAAGTGCAGCACTGAGGCCCCAGAAGGAAGCTGAAGGAGCCTCCCCACCATGGAGCTCGCTGCTTCCTGGCACTCAGTGCTGGCTCCTGCTCTGGTGCCCTTGCACCCAGCTGAGCTCCTTGCTCAAGCCTTGGCAGAGCCTCTTGCCTTGGGAAGCCACAGCACAGGCGCCTGTGCCTGTGTCACCACGGGGCTTCCTCCCCCTGAGGTCACCTCCTTGAGCTGCTGACCAACGTGAAGGGCTCATGGTGTCACCAGCACAACCTCTTCTGCTCCTCGGCTCTGCTGCTCCCTTTGGTGCACTTAAACCGGGGTGGGGGCATCCTGGGGTGGTTTAAAGCTGCCAAATGCGTTGCTTGAGGAGTTACAGCTCTGAGGTGTTTGCTTCTCACTGTAGTTCTACTCCAAAGATGTTTGTGTTCCCCGAGGCCATGAAGTGCCTGCCCAGCTCCTGCTTGCGGAAGCTCTTTTGGAGACTGGGAGCGTGAGGCGGAGGGAACAGAAAGGTAAACAGGGTCAGGAATGTCACCCTGGGGGAATGGACCCTTCTGGTAGCTCCTGCAGCAGGACTGCACTGCTCAGAGATCCCATAGGATAAGCCTGAGGCTCCAGTGGTGCGTGGCTGCTTTATGGGCAGGATGTGCAGTGGAAGGCGATGGCTTTTGTGTGCTGCCCATGTGGAAGAGCCGCACCCTGCGCGCGTGGAATGCCATGTACTGTTCCCGCGACGCTTTCAGCGTGTGCCATTTTCCTGCTTTGCCTTATTGGATTGAATTGAAACCGAATTGACAAAGGGGGTGGTTCTGTTTAAATCTGTTTGTTTTTCCATCCCGCGAGCTTTCCCAGTCCTCCCTCCAGCCAGGAAGAGTTGGGAATCGCACTGCCGTCAGCAAATGGAGCAGTGAGCTCTTGGGAACCATCGGACCCCAACACCTCAAGCCCAGGTTGGACCAAGCACGAGGAGCTCATGCAGGAGCTGGATGAGGGCCTTGGTTCGCTCAGTGCCAGAGGCGGCACAGCTCAGGCTGAGTTAAGCCAGGGGGGTTCTCCCTGGATCTTCTGTCCCCATTCCCAGGGGCTCCTGGCTGAAGGGGTGGATGGTGCCTCTTTGGGTTGGCCCTCCTTGGAGGCCGCTGCGGGTTTGAATGGGCAAAGAGTTTGTTTTCTGCTGCACTTTGCTTTGAAGGATCTCCAGGTTTATATTTCTTCGTAGTTTTTCTTCCGGTTTCCTGTGTGTTGAAGTCAATAAATGGGTTTAAAACCAAAGAGCAGCGAGTTTCCACCTCTGTTGACAGTGTTCACGTTCTGAGCGTGGCCCTTTGAGCCCTGGTACCAACGGCGCAGGTGGGTTCCTCTTTGTGCATCATGTGGACAAACCCAGGGCTCTCTGCGTGCTCAACCTGCCCACGTGTGACCCACAGAGCCCGGGGCCGGATGGAGCGGAGACAGCCGCCGGCCCAGAGCGGATCTGAAGCTGTTCTGGTCTGCGGCCGCGTTCCTCTTGAGCGGCTCAGGACGGAGCCGCGTTATTCCTCCTCTTAAAATAGAGTTAAGCTGCCTTGTGCAGGGCTGCGTTATGGTCCTTCCCGTTGTGTTTCCCCTTTTCCCCACAGGGAGGCTCTGGGGAGGATCCCAGCACAGTCCCGGCGCCTCTGAGCAGCCTTTAAAAGGAGGAATTGCACCTTCCTGCACCCATCCAGCCCGCAGCGAGAGCAGGAGATGGGCTGGAACAGGGGGGGCGATTGTTTTCCTGTTGCAGGGGTTGCAGAGAGCTTGGGGGAGGAAGAAAAGGTGGAAATGGGGAGTTCCAATGGGAAAGCTCCTTTAATCTGCCCACGGGGTTGTTGGGTTGTGCTCATACATGAGGGGATGGATCGAAGCACCGGTATTGGGTGTCTTCTGGGCGATGTCATGGGATCCCCGCTTGATTTGGGTTAAAGGGACCTTAAAGCTCCTTCAGCTCCAACCCCCGCCACGGGCAGGGACACCTTCCATAGAGCAGAGTGCTCCAAGCCCCTGTGTCCAACCCGGCCTTGAGCACTGCCAGGGATGGGGCAGCCACAGCTTCTCTGGGCACCCTGTGCCAGCGCCTCAGCACCCTCACAGGGAAGGAAGAGCTTCTGCCCAAGAGCTCATCTCAGTCTCCCCTCTGGCAGTTAAAGCCATTCCCATGTCCTGTCCCTCCATCCCTTGGCCAAAGCCCCTCTCCAGGTTTCCTGCAGCCCCTTCAGGCACTGGAGCTGCCCTCAGGTCTCCCTGTAGTGGGGCAGGAAGAGCCCTGGAGGTCCCTCACTCCCCGCATCCTGGGCACGGTGAGCACTGAGCGGGGTCGTGTTGTGGTGTCTGCGCCGCACCCAGGAGCCGAAGCCCAGGACTGAGCACTAAAGGAGCTCAAACTCATCTGCAGCTGGGTTGGGCTCTGCCAATCGGGGCTGAGGAAATGCCAATGCCACCACTTATCCAAGAGCCCTTGGGGAGAGGTGGTGCAGGTTCAGTGCAGGAGGTTGATGCGTGAGCACAGGATGAGACCTGCTTTGGTGGAGCAGTTCACCCCATCCAGGGCCCGTCCCCTGCAGCACATCCCCTGCAGCCAGACCAGGGCCGTGCCCACCTTCCACGCAGAAGCTGTGCAGGCTCCTGGGGCGGGTTCTGTGCTTATTGATGGTACCAAAGAGCCACGGTAACCTCCGGCTCCTGCCCCTGCCCTCTGCTTTATCAGTGCCTCCTTTGCTAAGCTTTGACTCCTCATCGCCAGCTGGAGCACGGGCCGACCTTCACAGCCTCAGTATGTCACTGTGGGCAGGGCATCAGCCAAGCCAACGCATCAGCTCTGCCTCTGGAGGCAAAGTCCATGGCCCTGTGAGGGCTTGTTCAGATCACAGCAACCTCCACCGAGGGCTGAGATGGGGTCTGAAGGGCTGGAACCTTTCCAGGGGTTTCCTGCTGCTTTTCATAGAACCATAGAACAGTCAGGGTTGGAAAGGATCTTGAGACCATGCAGTTCCACCCCCCTGCCATGGGCAAGGACACCTCCCACTAAACCATGCCACCCAAGGCTCTGTCCAACCCGGCCTTGGACACCGCCAGCGATGGAGCATTCACAGCTTCCCTGGGCAACCCATTCCAGTGCCTCACCACCCTCACAGTAAAGAACTTCTTCCTCATGTCCAATCTAAACTTCCCCTGTTTCATTTTGAACCCTTTACCCCTTGTCCTATCACATGCAGTCCCTAATGAAGAGTCCCTCCCCAGCATCCCTATAGGCCCCCTTCAGATACTGGAAGGCTGCTCCGAGGCCTCCACGCAGCCTTCTCTTCTCCAGGCTCAACCGCCCCAACTTTCTCAGCCTGTCTCCATACGGGAGGTGCTCCAGTCCCCTGAGCATCCTCGTGGCCTCCTCTGGACTTGTTCCAACAGTTCCATGTCCTTTTGACACTGAGGACACCAGAACTGCACACAATACTCCAAGTGAGGTCTCACAGAGCAGAGCAGAGGGGCAGGATCACCTCCCTCGACCTGCTGGTCACGCTCCTTTGGATGCAGCCCAGGATGCGGTTGGTTTATGGGCTGCGAGCGCACACTGCAGCCGCCTCATGTTCATGTTCTCATCGACCAACACCCCCAAGTCCTTCTGCTTGGGCTGCTCTGAATCTCCTCTCTGCCCAACCTGGAGCTGTGCCTGGGCTTGCTCCGACCCAGGGGTAGGACCTTGCACTTGGCATGGTTACACTCCATCAGGTTGGCATCGGCTCACAAGCGTGTCAAGGTCCCTCTGGATGGCATTCCTTCCCTCCAGCGTGTCAACCGAACCACACAGCTTGGTGTCATCACAAACTTGCTGAGGGCGCACCAGTGCCACTGCCCATGTTTTCCTGTGCTCTTTGCCCATTTTGGGGCAGGCCTCAACCTCCTGGGCTCTTTGGGGAGCTGCAGATGCAGCTGTAGGACCCCCCCAGGCCAAGCCTGGAACACAGCCCAGGATGAGGAGCCCCTTCCAGTGCCCATTCCCGCAGGCTACAGCCCCAGGTGGCTCCTTTTCCATCTCCATTCCCCTCCCAACTCATCCATTCTCTCCCCTTCTCATCCACTCCCTTCTCATCCATCATCATCGATGAGCTTAGAGATGGGGCTCCCTCTTCTCCTTGCGCTGGTTCCCCTCCTTGCCGCATTTCCCCTTTCCTGGTAAACGCGCTGCTGCACGTGCCATTCCACATGGAAACACGAGAGCCCATTGGGAACGTGCCAGTAGAGATTCCCCTTGGAGCACATCTGGTGGGGCAGCGCAGCTCGTGCGTGGTCCTTTGTCCTGCGTGGTGGATTTGAAGGCAACTTTTACTGATCCAGGCACCTCCTGGTGCTGTCTGGGAGGAATGTTTGATCCCAGCAATGTCACTGGTCATGGAAAACCGGTTGGGTTCCAGCCCAGACACGCTCTCCCATCTGGAGATGCTGGGAAAAGACCCAAAGGGACACATGGATGGGCGAGGAGAGGCTGGAGAGGAGTTTGACTTCAGAAGCAGTGGGAGCAGGAAAGGGAGATAGGAAAAGGGAGGGTTGTGTGGCATGCGACGAAAGGGCTGAGCTCTCCCAAGGATGTACCAAAATCCACCACTGAAGCAGCCTCAAACCTCCTGCTTCCTCCCAAACCCAGCCAAGAGGGCTGTGTAACCTGGATAGAGGTGGAAAACGGGACGCAGTGGGGATGGGAGAGGGGCCGGGATCCTGGGGCTGGCAGTGGGACGGGCACCCCGCCGCTAAAGCTCTTCCATCCCAGGGTGCCCTCGGTGGGTGAATGGTGTCCAACCCCCGCCATGGCTCCTGATGGGTCCCAAGTGCTCCACTGGGAAGTGCAGGAGATGGATCCTGCTCCATCAGCGCCAGCGTGGATGGGTGCGAAGGGCAGTGCCTGGCACCGGGTGTGCGATGGCACCGGGCACAGGATCAGGCACCGTGGGGAGGAAAGCAGCAAAGAGAGGGGTTTGTGCCTCCAAGGGGGCTGGAATGGGCCGGAAAACGCCGGTACAGGGGAACCAAGGAGCGATCCCCACTGCCTTCCTCACCACGTAATTCCTGCTTCCCATTGCAGATCCTATCCAGCTGCCTGGAGCAGGCTCCTGAGCCAGTGCCACCCACTGGGACCCTGCCCGCTCCGGGAGGTGCTTCCCGCAGTTTTTGTCATGGTTTACCTGTTTATGGCCTTTTTGTGACTATTCCTCCCCGGAACAGCCCATGCTGGGGCAGGAAGGGCCCCAGCACCACACTCCCACAGATGCCTTCCACCTGCATTCCCTCTGCCCTTCCCTCCCCAAACTGGAGCTTCGGAAAGCCGCTCTCCCCCGTCCCCGCTGCTGCTCCCACATCACGAGGCCCAAATCACAGGATGATGGGGATGCTTCCATTCACTCCTCATCTCATGGCCTTTCTCTGGAGAGGGCTTTGATCCTGTTCCCAAGCTTTTCCCAGGCTCGGAATCAGTGTTTGCAGGGGCAATGGGGGGTGGCAATGCATCCTGCTCCTCGGCACAGCTCCAGCAGCACCACGTGCTGTTGCTCTTTAGCTTTAATCCCATCTTAAGTCACACCCAGCCTTGGCATGTCAGGATTTGCTTAACCCACCACCCCAGTGAGGCAGGAGCTGGTTCCTGCCTGAAGGACCATGTCCGTGAGCTCCTCCCAGAGCCTTTGAGCCCAACTCAGCATCAGAAGGGGAGGAAACATCCCCAGGGATGATGCTGCGGCTTTGGGGATCCAGGTGGAGGGCGATGCTCCTCCCATGGTCCAGCAGCTCTCGGGCGTTGGGGGGATCAAGAAGCCCCCAAGTGCTGGTGGAAACGCTTGGGTCTGGAGCAGCCTGGGTTTGGGATTGCCTTGACTTGCACGTGGAGACCCTTGTCCCTGCACCAGGATGAGGGGTTTGACCTTGGGAGCGTGGCAGGGATCAGCACTGAAGGTGCACAAGGTCCAAAGCAAAGTGCTCGGAAACGGGACCAGTGCCCTCCTGGGCTGCTCTCCTGTGGGCTTGGCCATAGGGAGGGATGTGCTGCAGGTGGGAATGAGGCAGGGGGAGGATCCGGCGGGATGGGGGCAAGGGGAGCTCCCGGTCCCGGGTCTCACTCCCTCTTGCTGGTGCTCACGGCCTCCGTGCGCTTCTTCAGCCGCCCCATGTCGATGTAGAGGTTGCGCCCCAGGACGGAGCTGGCGCAGATGACGGCTCCTTGCAGGGCTCCCGCGAAGCCCCCCAGGCACAGATCCTGCCCTGGAATTGTGTGGGAAGCAGCGGTGGTCCCGTGTCCTCCATCCCCAGCTGACCCTCAGCGCTGCTTTGGCATCACCACCCCCAACCACCACCCCTGCACCATCCCGGGGAGCCCTGTTTGCCCCCTTCCTCCTTCCCAGCAGGGGAAGGGCCTCATCCTGCCCAGCCATTCCTCAATGCCAGGCATGGTGACAGCACCCAGGAGCTGGAGGAGGCCCAGCCCTTTCCTCCTCCCGCCAGGACCACGCAATTTGGACGTGCCCGTGCGTCACTGCATGGAGCAGTGGTGCCTCGTCCCCTTGGTTCATTGCAGGGGTGAAGGTTTCCTCTCCTCATATCCCCTTCCCCAGGGGTGTCCTCATGGTGGTGGCCATGGTACCTGTCAGGTAGAGGTTGGGAACAGGCGTCTGCGCCCTCATGGCTGCGACAGCTTCAGCCTGCAGACGGGCCACGTCATGGTTAATGCCATAGAACTCGCCCTTGGGGCTGGCGATGTAGTGCTGGTTGGTGAGGGGAGAGCCGCTGGATATGTACTCAACCTGCAGGGGACAAAGGGGCAGCGCGGTCTGCGGCGGGCGGTGAAGCCGTGGGGTGCCCCAGCTCCACGGAGCTGGGTTTGTGGGGTGCGGGGTGGGATGGGACTCCTCACACACCCTGGGGGGGCTCTGGGCAAGCTCGGTGCCAGCATGATCCTGGAGGAGCGTCGCTCCCCTCACGCCATGCGTGGCCAGGGGTTGATGATGGCTTGGTGTCGCCGCACGTCCAGCAGGCCCACCCCCAGCTCCTGTATCCACTGGATGGGGCTGGGTAAAGGAGACCCAGGAGAAGAGCCGGAGCACCCGCGAACCCCCGTTTCCTCACCCTGTCCTTGATGCGAGGGTACAGCTTGAAGACAGTCTCCATCATGGTGTCCACAAAGGTCTGCTTCAGCTCCTCATAGTCATCTCCCCGCTTATGGACCTGCTTGTCCTTCCACTCCTCAAACCACTCGTATCTGGTGAAGGTCACGATGATCAACGTGGATTTACCTGCAGCAGGACAAGGTTGGGGCTGGCGGCCCCCTGCCCACCCTCATGACACCACCGCGCTGCCGTAAACCTCTCTGTGTGGCCTCTGCGGTCCCATGTCCTTCATCCAGGTCCCTTGAAGACCGCTTTCCACGAGCAACCTGCTCAGCAGCTCTGAGCGTGGCGACGCGAGGAGCAATTCCTCGTGTGCAGCCATAGACCCAACCAAGTCTCCAGGTGGTCTCCAGAGCGTGGGTGGTTGGGCTCCAGCCTTTACCTGGGTACCTCGTTTCCCAGGTGGGGTCCTTGGCCGATGGGCAGCTAACAAACACCATAGGGACGCTCTTGGCAGCTTCCTCCCTGGGAGAGGACAGGTAGCGACTCATCCTACAGGGAGATGCAGAGGTTGGAGAGGGTTTGCTCCAAACCTTGCCCACAAGACTTGTTCTGACCAAATCCCTGTGCAGTGAGGATCAATCAGGGGCCTTCGCTGCGTCACCACCCTGGAATCCATCTCTTTACGCTCAACAAAGCACGTCCAAGGTGAAGCCAAACCTACATTTCATCCAGGTCATGTCCTTGATACACGTAGTAGTTGGTGGGCTCCAGCCCCAGCTCTTCATTTGAGCCATTAAGACCGACAAAGATGCAGAAACCCCCTTCGCCGTGTGTCACCATGCGGAGCTGGGACTGGATCTCTGGACACAGAGGGAAGAAGGGACAATCAGTATTCCCTGGGATCCTCAGCAACAGGAGAAGTGGCCTCTCCTAGAAGCAGCCCCACTCCTACCCACGCTGCTCCCACACTGCCTTGTAGAACTGATTCACCTCTTGGATTCATTGAAGCCAACTCTGCAAGGGCTGAGCGGTTGGAGAACCAACCATATGGGTGCCCACAACGCTCCCACCCAACTGTGCCCCTTCCAAGGCACCAGGAAGACCGTGCCACCACTAAACCCAACGTTAAGTGGACGTTCCACTGACTGCCCCACGTTTTGGGGTGCTCTGCTGTGGTTTTTAGGGAGATGGAGCAGCAAAGCCAAGGCTTTGCTAACCATGACCAGGTGGGATGGGCTCATTTCGGTTCCACTAAAACCCCTGTGAGGAAAAGCCCAGCCAGGGATGGTGTTTGGAACAGGAGAAACAAGGTTTGAGGATGTCTAAGGAACAATCAGAAGGATTCTGCTGTGGCTCGGAGCAGGATTAACACCATTCGGCCCAGTGATACCCAACCCAAGCCCGATGGTGCCGGCGTACCGGGCAATGCCTGTGCCTCCGCCGGCAGGAGCCGTTTGTAGGTGTTGAAGATCCCAGCATCCGAAATGATGATGGGAGCGAAGATGTTCACCAGATCCTGACCCTTCTTAACGCTCACACCTGGAAGGCAAAGGCAGGAGAGGGAGGAATGGCTCAAAGCAACGCCACAGCGGGGAGCAGCCACGGGTGCCCCATCCCATGCTCACCACAGGCTCTGCCCTTGGAGTCCAGCAGGATCCTCTGCACTGGTGCCTTTCCAAACACATTGCCTCCAGCCTTCCGGATAACAGGAATGGTGTGGAAGGCAATTTCACCAGCCCCTCCTTTGGGATACCATGCGCCATCGAGGAAGTGGTCCACCAGGATGCTGTGCATGGAGAAGCTGGCCTGGGAGGGCACCACGCCTGGAGAAGGGGGGGAGAAAGGACAGGTGAGCTGGTGCCAAATGGGGGGGATTTGTGGCTTACCCTAGAGGCGTGAGGAATGCCCTGGGTGTGCTGCAGGGAAGGACGGATGTGGGGAACCGGGAGGAGCGAGGAGCGGGCATCGCGGAGCCTCTGGCGACTCACCATAGGTGGGGAAGATGTAGCTGAAGATAGCCCTGAGCTCGCGGTTGGGGGTGAGAGCGGCCACCACCTCCTTGAGGCTGCGCGAGCCCACGCGGAAGAAGGGGCAGAGCCGGGTGAGCAGCCCCGAGCGGCAGAGCAGCACTGCCAGAGCCCGCGGCAGCAGCTTCAGGAACACCAAGAGTGGGGCCCCTCTGCTGACGCTCTGCGGGAGGGAGGAGGCTGCTCAGAACGGGGTCAGGGACACCTCTGCCCCTTCAAGCGACTGTGAGGGTGCTGAGACGCCTGGCACAGGGTGCCCAGAGAAGCTGTGGCTGCCCCATCCCTGGCAGTGCTCAAGGCCGGGTTGGACACAGGGGTTGGAGCACTCTGCTCTATGGAAGGTGTCCCTGCCCGTGGCAGGGGTTGGAGCTGGAGGAGCCCTAAGGTCCCTTCCAACCCAACCCAGTCTGGGGTTCCACGATTCCTGTTCAATTCACTGTTTGGCTTTCAAACAGTGAATTTGGCTTGAGACACAACAGCATCCCGGGTTGCTTTGGGCACAGGGAGCGCTTCCTCCCCCAGAGAGCTCAGCTGTGGTGGGGGATTCAAGGCACAATTAACACTACCTCGGCACTGGTTCGGTAACAACTGCCATCACCCCATGGGGAAGTCCCGGAGCATCACCCCATGGAGGTGCTGGAGCTCATGGGTGTCCCAGCACATCCACGGGACCATGAGCATCCTCAGGGAGTCGCTGAGACTTGGTGGGCGACCATAGCCAAACCTGTCCCCCCAGGTGAAGGCAAAGCCCCCTTTACCTTCACCAACCGCTTGAACTCCTCAATGGCAGCCACCTCCCCAGGAAACTGCTGCTTCAAGCCTTGGAAGTAGCCCTCCTTCCCGGAATAGAGCCGATAGGTCTTGGTGCTGCCAGGCTCCTCCAGGATCACGGTGTCGAACACAGGCGGGAGCAGGACCCATTCCAGCTGCCCTTCCGTCAGCTGGTCCACCAGGAAGCGCAGGCTGGTGCCCTTGTGCATCCGTCCCCACGTAGTGGATACCTGGAAGATGCAGTTTCCCCTCGGTTTAGGGAGGCTTCCCCTCGGTTTAGGGAGGCTTCCCCTCGGTTTAGGGAGGCTTCCCTTGTTTTCATGCCCCCAGGATGCACAAGGATCCTCCTCTTATTTTTCCTTTGGAGGGGAAAGGGAAAAGTTGGGAAACACCCTCCCACCGCTTTAGGTCAATGGGGAACAGGCTCAAGGCCAAGGGTTTTAGCGGCTTTTGGGAATGTTGTCCTGCGTTGCTGATTTTCCTGCCTGTATTGCTGTAAATCATTAACTCCGAACATTAATGATGCAGAGGTGGGCTTTGTCTCGCCGGAAGGGCTTGGCCAAGGGAATATGCCCTCAGGTGATATCCCTGGGACATGGTTGCCCAGGGAGGCCGTGGCTGCCCCATCCCTGGCAGTGCTCAAGGCCAGGTTGGACACAGGGCTTGGAGCACTCTGCTCTATGGAAGGTGTCCCTGCCCGTGGCAGGGGTTGGAGCTGGAGGAGCTTTGCGGTCCCTTCCACCCAACCCAGCCAATGGAGAATTCTACAGAAGTGGGTTGGGTGCACCAATGACCACGAGCGGTTGGGGTTGGGGCTGGGTGGGAGCGGCCGTGCCTTGCTCCGTGCCAGGAGGCACTCAGGGTGTGGAACCCGCGGGATACCGCCCGCTCAGGCGGAAAAGCGCTTGTATAACCCCGGATGGGAGCGGGGGGGGTGCCACAGGGGCTACGGATGTGCTCCCCACCGTGGGGCCGTACCGGTGTCGAACTCGAAGCCCTTCTCGGTGAAGGTGTGGCAGCAGCCCCCCAGCTTCCCGTGCTGCTCCAGCACCAGCACCCGCCTGCCTGCCTTGGCCAGCAGCGCCGCGGCTCCCAGGCCCCCGATGCCGCTGCCCACCACGATGGCATCGAGCCGCTCCGGCACCTTGTCTGCAGAGAAAACTGGGGGGGGGGGGGGGGGGGGGGCCAGGACACAACACACACATGCGGGGGGCAGCTTCAGTGGGGGGATGTGGCACCCCCCCAGGGCATGCGCAGGGTAGCCAGGGGTGACCTCTGAATCTGTGCTGGGGGGGAGGGATGCTGGTCCAGGGGGTGACGCTGTGCTGGGGGGGGGGGGGAAGATGCCACCAAGTGGTGACGCAGTCCCAGTGGAGCTGGGATGAGGGGTCCCATAGGGGACTGGGGGTCCCACTGGGGAATGGGGGTTGTACTAAGGGAGGTGGGGCTCCCACCAGGGGATGCAGGGTCCAACTGGGGTGTTCTGGGGTGTTAGGGACGTTCCACTGGGCACTGAGGGGTCTCACTGGGGATTGGGGGTCCCACTGGGAGACGGTGAGGTCCCACCAGGATATTGGCGGGTGCCACTGGGGATTTGGGGCTCCAAGCAGGGACTGGGAGGTCCCACAGGGTGACTGGAGGTCCTATGGGGGGCTGCCACCAGGGAATGGGGGTCCCACTGAGGTATTTAAGGGGGCCTCACTGAGGACTTGGGGGTCCCACCGGAGTTTGGAGGGCCCCATTGGGAGATTGGAGCGGCTGTACTGGAGGATGGGGGGGATGCAAGGTCCAACAGGGGTATTAGGGAGGTCCCACTGGGATTGGGTGCTCCACGGGGGGACGTTGAGGTCCCGCCGGGGATTGGGGTCCCGCCGGGGGACTGGAGGTCCCGTACCTGTCTTAAGGACCGTCCTGCGGACCGCCTTGTCGGTGACGAGCGGGGCCGGCGGGCGCCGGGCATCGGCCGCGAAGGGGCTGGGACCGGCGCCGGGGCGCAGCAGGAGCCAGGCGAGGGAGAGGAGGGGAAGGAGGATGAGGGAGGCGATGCAGAGCAGCGCGTACAGCCCCATGGCGCAGCGTCCTTCTGGCCTTGTGCCGCCGGGCGCCGCGACCCCGCTCCGCCCCGAGGGCAACGGGAGGAAGGCACCGCCCCGCGGAGCGCTGGCACCGAGCCCCGGGACGGGCCGCGGGGCCACGGAGCCTCGGGCAGCGCCGCGTTCCGCGCGCTTTGACCCTCCAGCGCCGCCGTCCCCGCCTCTCGCGGTGCCTGCCGGGAGCTGTAGTCCGGCGGGTGACCCAGCGGAGGGGGCGGACTACAGCTCCCGGCATGCACTGCGCGGCGGCGGCACCGGAGCCGGGCTCGGGCGCGGACGTTTCCCGGTGCCGCCGCTGAGGCGGCGCCGCGGGACGCGGCCGTTCCTTCCCCGCGCAGGGCATGAGCGGAGGCGCCGGGGGCTCGGAGCGGCCCGAGGAGAGGCAGCGCTTCCCCCCGCCCGGAAGGTCCCTCCCCGTGCGTGTCCCCCGGCCCCAGCGCGCTCGGGAGCGGTCGGGTTGCGGGGCCCGCTCCGGTGGGTGACGCGTGTCCCGTGTCCCCCCCCAGCTCTCGGCTCTGGGGCAGAACGGGGTCCTGCAGGCGCTGGTGCAGGGAGCGGAGCCGCCCGCGGGTGAGGGTGAGTGTTAACTCCGGTTCCAGTGCGTTATCCCGGTGGTTCCGGGTGGGAGGGCCCGAGGAGCACTGCACGGATGGCGCTGGCTCTGCCTCAGAACCATGGAATGCTTTGGGATGAAGGCAGGTTAAAGCTGATCCAGTTCCAACCCCCTGACGCAGGCGCCCTTCCACTAAACCAGGCCCTGTGGCAAATGGACGGGCCTTAGGATCCCTTCATCGCGAACCATTCCATGAGTCCATAAAGCTTCCAAAGAGAAGCCCCGCAGCAGCTCAGCTGGGGTTTATCCCTAGAGAAGGGGACTCCTGCCCTGAGCAGCTCCGGGAGAAGGGAGCAAATCCCCCTCCGTGGGTCTCTGACGCCTCCACCCTTCTGTCAGTAGAGATCAGTGAGGAGCTGCGGCGAGCGCGGGAGGAATGGGAGGCTGTGGAAGAGATGCGGTCAGGTACGGCTGGCGCTGGGGTAAGGGGCTGATGGGAACGGGGGGAGCTTGGGAAAGAGCCGAGTGCCTGCAAGGGGAGGGAGACCCCGCAGGTCCTCAGCCTCCCGCTGGGAGCCATGGAATCAGCTGGGGTGGAAAAGAGCTTCAGGATCATCCGGTCCAACCCTTACCCCGGCACTGCCAAGGCCACCGCTGACCCATGGCACTGAGGCCTCGGCTCCACGGGGTGTGAACACTCGCAGGGATGGTGACTGCAGCACTGCCCTGGGCAGTTCCAGTGCCTGAGCACCCTTTGGGGCAGGAATTGTTCCTCAGCTCCATCCAAACCTGCCCTGGGGCAGCTGAGGCTGTTTCTTCTCATCCCATCCCTTGTTCCTTGGGAGCAGAGCCCAGCCCCTCCTGGCTCCATCCTCCTCTCAGGCAGTTGTAGGCAGCGATCAGGTCGCCCCTGAGCCTTCTCTTCTCCATCTGAACCCCCCCAGGTCCCTCAGCCGTTCCCATCACTGAGCTGGGATGAGGAGCTGTGGGTGATCCCGTTCTCTGCCCCCTGCAGGGCTCGGGGGGGCACCAGCGGCGGCCGCAGCCCCCATCTCCTTCAGGGAAGCGCTGCAGTTCTTCCAGACGTCGGAGCTCGGGGAGTGCAGGGTACGGGCAGGGCCCCGCCTCGGGGGGAGCTTTAGTAAGTAGGAGAGGGGAGAGGCCGCTCCCTGCCTCCCTTTCCCCTTCCCTCAGCTCCCTCCCTCCTCTCCCATGGGATTTTCCTCATTCCCATTCCCCATCCCTCACCCGTCGCTGCTCTCTCCCTGCAGAGGAAGCTGCCCGGGCGCAGGCAGGGCCTGGCTGCTCTGCTTCGCTTCCTCTTCGGGCCCCCCCGGCTCCAGCCGCAGCTGCGGGGGGAGCAGGAGCTGGCGCTGGCCATGGCGCACTGTGAGTGGCTCCAGGGGACGTTGTGCTGCTGCCCCCTCCATCCAGCGGGATGTGTGGCCGGGACACTCTCCTGGCTCCAGCACCTGTGCTTGGCCACAGGGTTCATGTCCAGCCGGGCTCTGGCTTCCTCCCGCTGCTGGGGGGGGGTTCTTCCTCCACCATGGCTCTGTGTTGGTGCCGAGGGGTGGGGTTTGGGTGCTGAGGGGCGGCTTTTGGGTGCTAAGAGGTGGGTTTGGGTACCAAGGGGCAGGTTTTAGGTGCTGAGAAGTGGGTTTGGGTGCCAAGGAGTGGGGTTTGGCTGCCAAGGGGTGATCTTTTTGAATGCTGAGAGGTGGTTTTGGGTGCCAAGAGGTGGTTTTGGGTGCTGAGATGTGGGGTTTGGGTGCTGAGGGGTGGGGTTTGGGTGCTGAGGGGTGTTTTCTCTCCACCAGGTGCTTTGGATGACAACGAGAGCGTGCACATGAGGATCCTGCAGACCATCTACAGGAAGCTCACCCGCTCCCGCCTGGGCTGCCCACGCTATGGAGCGCACTGGGAAGAACTTGGATTTCAAGGTAAGCAGAGGGAGAGACCTCCGGAGCTCCCTGTGCTGGGAGGGATCACACTGGTCCCATTCCCTCCTCCGGAGGTGGGATGCAGACACAGTGCAAAGGGTTTGGTCCTTGTTCTCCTTCCTTCCCAGGTGCTTCGCAGGGTGATGTCATGGGATCTCAGACTGGTTTGGGTTGGAAGGGAACTTAAAGCTCCTCCAGCTCCAACCCCCGCCACAGGCAGGGACACCTTCCATAGAGCAGAGTGCTCCAAGCCCCTGTGTCCAACCTGGCCTCGAGCACTGCCAGGGATGGGGCAGCCACAGCTTCTCTGGGCACCCTGTGCCAGTGCCTCAGCACCCTCACAGGGAAGGAAGAGCTTCTGCCCAAGAGCTCATCTCAGTCTCCCCTCTGGCAGTTAAAGCCATTCCCATGTCCTGTCCCTCCATCCCATGTACAAAGCCCCTCTCCAGGTTTCCTGCAGCCCCTTTAGGCACTGGAGCTGCTCTGAGGTCTCCCCTTCAGGAGCCTTCTCTTCTCCAGGCTGAACCCCCCAGTTCCCTCAGCTGTTCCTCAGCACGTTCGTACTCCAGGGTTTTCAGCAGCTCCATGGTGTCGTTAATGCTCTTCATTAGGGCTAATGAGCCGTGTTCCATTCCCTGGCCCAGGTCAGGGCTCTGTCACTGAGGTGGCCTCAGCTGGGTAAGAAAAACAATGTCATTAAGAGACAGAAAGTGATTAAACGTCTCACAGGCAGCCTGGCTGACTCAATAGGCAAAGCCTAAACCCAGCAGCTCCTGTGGCTCCACAACCAGCTGTAGGTGACACTTCACAGCCTCGGGGTAGGTCGAGCTCAGAGCTGCTCATTCCTGGAGCAGGGTTGGGAAGGGGCCCATGGGTGGGGGACAACAGGGAGGAGGTGACAGCACTGGGCTGGGAAACTCCTCAGAAACCCGCCCTCGGGATGCACTCCCCGAAGGGATTTACCAGGGTTTGAGTGGTGTAAAAGCCCATGGGAGCAGGGATTGACTCCAGGCTCATCCCACCCTTCCAGGCACAGATCCCGGGACAGACCTGCGAGGCACAGGGATGCTGGCCTTGATGCAGCTGCTCTTCTTTGTCATGGACCCTCAGATGCTGCCTCTGGCTCTGGACATCTTCAGACTGTCCCAACATGAAACGCAGGCAGGTCCTGCCATGGTGGTACCTTCCTAAGAATTCCTAACGCTCCAGGAGTGGGAATAGCAAAGATCCAAGTGAAAAACAGGAGCGAGTGGAGCCTGTCTCCTTAAAGTTGGCGTTTTCATCTTGGAGATAGCTGGGGTTAAGCCTGGATATCGTCCATCCAAGCCTGTATTCTCAGTTCCGTTATCCTGCCACATGGATTTGTCGCCTGCAGGCCACATCCCTTGGGTTTGGAGTGGGGTGTAAGGACTGGAGGTGGTGTGGGCACCTCGGCATGCCGGGATTCCCATGGCACTCCTTCTCCTGCAGGAATTCCCCTTTGGCATCATGTCTGTGAACATCACCCGCATCGTCCTCCAGGCCCTGCGGGAGGAGCGGCTCTCCCGGTGCGTTCCAGCAGCTCCGTAGCCGGGCCAGGAAGGGGTTTGGGATCTGGAGCTGCTTCCCGGTGGTGCTCCAGACCCTGGCTCAGCCCCACTGCGTCTCTTGCAGGGAATGCAACCGCCGGCAGCAGGTGATTGCTGTGCTCAACGACCTCTATGCAGCCGCCTTCCTGCGGCTCTACCGCACCTGGAAGGGGCAGCACAAGACCATCGCCGACTCCTGCTTCCTCCTGAAGGGTTTGTGTCCGCATTTTCCTCCTCCTTTCCCAAGGGAAACAACCCAAGGCTGAACCTGGCATGCTCTGATTGTCCTGCTGAGCGCGGCCTGAGGGTTGTCACCCCCAGAAACCCCCCACCACTCCTTGTTTTATCTTCACCCTGGGCTTCCCTCATGGGGTGATCTTGGGATGATGCCGAGCGCAGATGGGGTTTGGTGAGGAAAACGGGGCAGCCTTTCCCAAGGGAATCTGTAGGGACAGCAGCTTTACAGCATCCCTGCCCCCATCCCTGCTCTCCATCCTCACGCGTTCTCCTCTGCCCTCCTCAGAGCTGGAGTTATCCACCAAAAGGAAGCCGAAGCAGCTCCTGAAATCCCTGGAAGCCTTTGTGAAGCGCGGCCCCACAGCCGAGGGTCCTGAGCCCCCATCCCCTCCTTCCCCTTCCCGCCAGGAGCTCAGCTTCACCGGCCTCTGCGACCTGGAGGGTGAGCTCCGCCTCGTCTGAAGCACCGGGAGAGGATCCATAGGGAGAGCCCGGATCGGCTCCCGGTGCCGGTTATGGGGCTCACTGGTGGGCGCAGGGCGAGGAGAGCGGTCCCTGGCCAGGCCAGGAGCCTGGAATGCCATTGAGGGAGAGATCCTGTGGCACAGCCCCCTGAAACAGTCCTTCCAGGCTGGAACCTCCGGATGTGAAGAAGGAAAACATAGGCGAGAGGGTGCATTGATCACCCGTGGGGCTGGGATAGTCCATGTGTGCGTCCCACATCCACACTCCCACTGTACCCCCAGTTTAGCAATGCTGGAGCAAGGAGATGGGGTTCCCAAGTACAGTCCTGACTCCAGCAGCACCCAGGAGGGTGGGCGATGGCCCATTGGGTGTCACTGGTGAGGTACTGGGTGCTGGGGACAGTGTGTTCTCCGCACGCTGGGAGCCTCCAGGGTGTCGCTGTGTGTGTTGGCACTGACAGAAGTGACTAAAAGGAGGAAAAATAGAACCAAATCTGCTGCTTTGGATGGAAAAGAGCCTTTGGGACTCGGAGCTGCTTCCGGGCCTGTGGCTGGGGCGTGGGGAAGGGCAGAGGGGGGTTTGCCGGGGTCAGATGTGGGGCTCCAAAGCACATCCTCAGCGCCTAAAAAGGGAGGAAAAAGCCCAAACTGGGAGGCAAAAGGCGATGGAGGAAGAGCTGTGGGAGGGTGGTGAGGGCCTGGAGGGTGCTGGGGGGGACCCGGGTACGGGGGGATGTGGGGCAGAGGGGCCTGGGGAGGGAGCAGAGCCCAGCGCGGCCCCACCGGGGCCTTCTCCCGGTTCCGCCCCAGGGGCGGCGGCTGCTTCTTCCCCCCCCCCCCGCGGCTGCTTAAAACCCCGCGGAGGAGGCGCTCGGCAGCGCAGAGACCCGCGGCAGCGGCACCGATACCCGCACCGGTAACCGGCAACGGCAACGGCAGTGGTACCGACAGCGGCGGCAAGACGTGGTGTGCGGGCAGGGCAGGAGGTGCAGGCAGGGTAAGGGGGGTGCAGGCAGCGTAAGGGGGGTGCAGGAAGGGCAGGGGGCTGCAGGCTGGGTAAGGGGGGTGCAGGAAGGGCAGGGGGCTGCAGGCAGGGTAAGGGGGGTGCAGGAAGGGTAAGGGGGGTGCAGGAAGGGCAGGGGGCTGCAGGCTGGGTAAGGGGGTGCAGGCAGGGTAAGGGGGGTGCAGGAAGGGCAGGGGGCTGCAGGCTGGGTAAGGGGGTGCAGGCAGGGTAAGGGGGGTGCAGGAAGGGCAGGGGGCGGCAGGCAGGGTAAGGGGGCGGCAGGCAGGGCAGGGGGTGGCAGGCAGGGTAAGGGGGGTGCAGGAAGGGCAGGGGGCTGCAGGCAAGGTAAGGGGGGTGCAGGAAGGGCAGGGGGCGGCAGGCAGGGTAAGGGGGGTGCAGGAAAGGCAGGGGCGGCAGGCAGGGCAGACAGCCCATCGGGCAGCATGGGAAGAAACACCAGTGTCCCCCAGCACCCGGTGTCCTTGCTCTCCTGTACCCCACGGCACCACTGAGAGCAGCAGCCGCGTCCATCCGGATGGACACGGGCTCTGGGAGCACGGGGAGCCCTGCGGGGGGGTACTCGGTCCAAGCCACCGCCGCCATCGCTGCTGCCATCACCTTCCTGGTGCTCTTCACCATCGCGGGCAACGCGCTGGTGATCATGGCCGTGCTGAGCAGCCGCTCACTGCGGGCACCCCAGAACCTCTTCTTGGTGTCGCTGGCAGCTGCCGACATCTTGGTGGCCACCCTCATCATCCCCTTCTCCTTGGCCAACGAGCTCTTGGGCTACTGGTACTTCAAGAAGACGTGGTGCGAGATCTACCTGGCTCTGGACGTGCTCTTCTGCACCTCGTCCATCGTGCACCTCTGCGCCATCAGCCTGGACCGCTACTGGGCCGTGAGCCGCGCCATCGAGTACACCACCAAGCGGACCCCGCGGCGCATCAAGTGCAGCATCCTCATCGTGTGGACCATCGCCGCCGCCATCTCCCTCCCGCCGCTCATCTACAAGGGCGAGAAGAAGGCGGAGGCGGGCGAGCGGCCGCAGTGCAAGCTCAACGAGGAGGCCTGGTACATCCTCTCCTCCAGCGTCGCCTCCTTCTTCGCCCCGTGTCTCATCATGATCCTCGTCTACCTGCGCATCTACCTGATCGCCAGGCGCCGCCACCGCTCCCGCGCCACGAACCCCCCGCCGGTGCCACCAAGCATCCCCGCGGCGGCCGGCGGGCCCCCCCCCCCCGTGGACAGGACCTCACTGCTGAGCCCCGAGGAGCCCCCAGCGTCCCCCAGCACCAGGGCAGGGACGTCCCCGCCGCCCGCGGGACCCCGCAGGGACACGGTGGCCACCGGGACCGGGCGGGTGGTGCTGGCGCGGCGGCCGCCAGTGCTGAACCCCTGGAGGAGGAGGGCTCAGGTGAACCGGGAGAAGCGTTTCACCTTCGTCCTGGCCGTGGTCATCGGCGTCTTCGTGCTCTGTTGGTTCCCCTTCTTCTTCCTCTACAGCCTGGGCGCGCTCTGCCCCCGGCGCTGCAAGGTCCCCGACGGCGTCTTCCAGTTCTTCTTCTGGATCGGGTACTGCAACAGCTCCCTCAACCCCGTCATCTACACCGTGTTCAACCAGGACTTCCGCAAGGCTTTCCGGCGGCTCCTGTGCCGCTGCCGGGCCTCGACGCCATGGTGAGGGGCTCCCTCACCCCTCCTCCTGCCGGCGCTCAGTGATGGATTGAGCTTTGAAGCCCCCCCAACGTGATGATGCCCCCCCCCCCTTGCTGCTTGTTGCCAGGTACATGGAATGGGGGGGATCCATCCCAAGAGACCCCCCCTGAAGGCATTTTAACAATAAAAACTATTTTGGAATAAGAAAACCATTCCCTTGTTATCAAGGGGGGGGGGGGGGGCGGGGGTGTGATCGTGTCATGTGTGTCCCCCCCCATCCCCTGGGGACACCTGGGGATGGGAGCAGGAACGCGATGTTGGGGGGGGAGGGTATTGATGGCAGCACCATAAATTATGGGAGGCATAAATAATAATGCTGATAATTAATTAAACAGAAGTGATGAAGCAGCTGCCGGCCCTGAGGGCGTTCAACCCCTCCCCGGGGCCCAGTGGGGACTCGCGGGAGGCTCATATAGGGGTTGTGCTGCTGCCTTGGGCTGAGGGTGCTGCATGTCAGGTGTGGGTCACAACCCATGAACCCGTCTGGATTGGGATAACCCACAGCAGCGTGGTGACCACAACCGTATTGCAACCCACACCATGATATAGTGACCCTCACCATGGTATAGTGACCCACACCACGGTATCCTGACCCACACCACGGTATTGTAACCCTCACCATGGTATCATTACCCACAGCAGGCAACGGCAACCCACACTTGCAATGGCACTGTCATAACCCACAGCAGGAGACTGCGACCCCCGCGGCTGTGCCGTGACTCTTGTTGGTGCACCCCCACTCCCCCCATGCGCCGTGACTCACCGTGGCACGTGGCGACCCCATTGAGGTACCACCACACCAGTGCCCCCTTCCCATGGGATGCGGCCCCATCTCCCCACCCTCACCCTGCCCGGCTCTGGCTGAGCCTTGGGAAGCCCATTCCCGGCCTTGGCTGCTCTCCCGCTGGGACGACGCTCGGGGTGGGAGAGGTCGTGTGAACGGGGCCGGAGCCGTGGGGCTGCGCACGCCGCCAGCACCGCATCCTGCGGCGGCTCCTCTGCCCCATGGCTGCGCCCCACTGCGCGGGGGGGTCCATAGGGCTGTGGATGGTCCCATAGAAGGGGGGCACAGGCAGCAGCACCCCTAAACTAGCCCGGGGGTTGCCATGGTGATGCCTTCATTCCCAATTCCGTGGCTTGTAGCAACAGAACTGAGGTTGCAGCAGAAAAAGGCCTCGGAAACACCATGGGTTGGGCTTAAAAATCGCTTAAAAAGGGTTCAAGGGGTTCAAATGAGGGTTTGTGCCCATCGCAGGGGCTCAGCTGCCGTGGAAGGTGCGCTGAGTCCTGGCCAGGCCTCAGCCTGCAGCCGCCGGGGCCTTGCATTCCTAACGTGGAATCACTGCACGGGAACGAAGTGGTTTCTTCCTCCGCTTTCCCCTTTTCCGGGATTTTCTCTTTTTTCCCCTTTTTTCCCTCTTTTTGAGTGGAAATTTTCCTTTTTTCGGGGTTTTTCCCCTCTTTTACTGTTGTATTTTTCCTCCCTTTTAATTGTATTTTTTCCCCTCATTTCTCCTCTTTTCCTGCATTTTTCTTACATTTTCTCTTCTTTCTTTAATGTCTTTTCACCCCTTTTTCTTCTCTTCCTCCCCTTTTCCTGTCTCATTTTTCCTTTTTCTTTGTCTTTTCCCTTCCCCCCTCTCCCTTTTGACATTTTCTTTTCCTTTCTTTCCCTTCTCTCGTCTCTTCTTCTTTCTCCTTTTTTATTGTATTTTCCCTTCTTCCTCCTTTTTTCTTCTATTTTATATTTCCCTCTTTTTTTTCCATATATTTTCTTTCTCCCTTTTTATTGTATTTTTTTTTTCCTTTTTCTTATTTTCCTTCTTCTTCATTTTTTTTCGTTCCCCCCTCCTTTTTATTGTACTTCCCCCATTTTTTTGCCTTATTTTCCCGGTATTTTCTGTTTTCCTGTTGCCACCGTTTCCCTTTTTCCTGCCTTTTCTCCCTATTTTCCCCGTTTTCTTCCCTCCTTTCCCCCTTTTCTCCCCTCCCCGCAGTTTTCCTCCCCCGTTCCTCTCCCGTTTTCCCTCCTCCTCTTTCCCCAGGGACGCTCCAGGCCCGCGCGCTCCGAGCCGCGCCTCAGCCCCCGCCGCGGGTGCGTGCGGGGGGCGGCGGGGACCGGGACCGGTCCATGGCCGTGAGGCGACGCGGAGGGAGATGGGGCCGAAACCCCGCGGTGGGGAAGGGAGCAGCGATGGGGCCAATGCGGGGCCCCGCGGCCCCAAGGGACGGGGCCGGGACCAGGGCCGGGGCCGCCCCTCGGGGCCGGGCTCCACGGGGCGGAGCGGGAGGCAGCGGCGGGGCCTGCGGCGGTGAGCGCGGGAGAGCGGGGCTGGGGTGGGCGCTGAGCCCCCGGAGCCTCGAGTGGGGCCCGAGCCCCCCCATGTGCTATGGGGTGCGTGGGGCCATCAGCCCCCCAAGGCGCTATAGGGGCTGTGGGTGCGTTAACTCCCCACCGCAGGCCCTATAGGGGCTGTAGGGCCCACCTGAGGTGGGTAACCCTCCCTAAGGCCCTATGGGATACTTGGGGCCCATGAGGGAGGTGCTGCCTCCCTCCCACAAGGTCCTATAGGGAATGTGGGGCCCATAACCCCCCCAAGGCCCTATAGGGAATGTGGGGCCCATAACCCCCCCCAAGGCCCTATAGGGAATGTGGGGCCTGTGGCCTGAGTGGGAGGTGCTGCTCCCGCCATCCACATCCTATGGGGCTGTGTGGGATCCATACCCACCCCCAAGGCCCTATAGGGGCTGTGGAGGGTGTTACCCTATAGGGTATGTGGGGCCTGCGTGGGGTGTGTTACCCCCCCAGGCTCTATAAGGGGTGTTGGGGGGTTGTGATTCCCGCCCACTCAACACCCTATAGGGAACGTTTGGTCCATGTGGGACCCATAACCCCCCCCCAAGTCCCTATGGTGTGTTGGGGCCTATATGGGGTGTGTTACCCACTACAAGTCCCTATGGGGCGCAGGTCTAAACCTTCCCCTCTGTCCCCTTCTGCCCATTCCCATCTCCTGTTCTCCAGGATCCTGGAGCATCCCAGCACTTCTTGTCCCCCCATCCCAGCCCCACACCCAGGACAGCCCCATCCCCAGGTACAGGATCCCTGGGGACGAGGGTGGGCACAGAGGTGGCTCCCCCCGCGCCACCAGCACCGCGCAGGTCACATCCTGCCTCACCCATTGCCCCACGGCTCTGGTCCTGCACTGGTGGGATGGGGAAGAGGGGCCTGGAGTGCCCCTGTGTCCCCCCACCCTCACTGCCCCCCCTTCCCTGTGTCCCCACAGCTTTGCTCTGCTCCAAGGGCTCATCCCTGCACGGAATCTGCTACTGGAGCCTTCCCGTGTGCTGATCCCACCGGATCCAGATCTGAGTGAGAAAGGTGGGTGACCCCCCTTGGTCTCCCCTTAGCGGCCTCTGTCTGCCCCCATAGAGCGATTTCTGCTCAGTGTTTTGGGGGGAATTCTGCCTTCGGCATTCCCGGAGCCTCCCGGTCTCTGCCATTCCCGCAGATGAGAACGTGGCTCTGCGTTTCGGGGCAGCGGGTGGAGATCGTGCTGCCCTTCCTGGGCAAGTGCCGGCCGGACTCGGGGCGCTGCTGCCAGACCTGCACCCCCATGAGCTGGGTGAGAGCCTGGCCCCGGGAGCTCTTGGAGCTATCCCCAGGATGGGGATCTTGGGATGCTGGTGAAGAGGATGAGCCCCACCGGTGCGGCTGTGCCTGTGGGGAGCACAAGGGGTAGAGGTGGGGCTGAACCCCCCCCCTCCCCCGTGCCCACTCCCTCCCTGCTTCCAGGATGGATTCTACTCCAAGCACTTCCCTTCCCTCGGCTTCCGCGACATCAGCCGCGTGACGGAGAAAGACACGCGGTGAGGCTGGGGATAAACGGTGCTTTATTCCCCAGGGAATTCCCAATCCCCATGGAAACCCCTTCCCCTGCTGCGCAGGAGGCCTGGGGCTGCCTCTGCCTCTGCCTCGCTCCCCGGGGACTCTGAGGAGGAGCTGTTCCGGAGGCTGGAAGCGCTCTCTCCTGCTGGCTCCGGCACAGGGACAAGCGCATGCTCCCAGGGAGCGGCCTCTTCCCAGTGCTCCATCCTCTCCCTCCTCTCCCCGCTCCGTTGCTGGGCTGCTGTCATCCCAAGGCCTTTCCTTCGGGCCAGGAGCTGTAACGTGGGGAGGGAAAGCTCCGGCCCCGGAGCGGCCTCTGCCACCGCTGTGTCCGTGCGCAGGTTCCGGGGCTGGCTGGTGCGCAGGGTCTGCGGGCTGCTCGCCGTCTGCTCCTGGAGGATTCCCACTGACACCCCCGGAGACCTCCCAGCCCGGATCTGCCGCAGCAGGAGGTGGGGCTCGGGGGGGGTCACATCGCAGCACCCCCACGCCTGTGGCATCCCATTTGGTGGCCAGAGCGAGGGAGCCAGGAATGGTCCGTGTTGAAAGGGATGCGAGAGATGGTCCTCGCTCCGCCTCGCGCTTCCACCTCCTCCATCCCTCCGCAGGGTGCGGGATGCTGCTCCCACCCATGGCTCACCAGGGGATCATGGATGGGAGCAGCGCTGGAAGGAGAAGGTCCTGGAGCTCCTGGGTCACATCCAGGCCCCGCTCTCCCTGCTCCTGCTGAGGTCTGGGCTCCCTCCCTGGCTGTGATCCCCCTTCACTGCCACTTCCCACCTCCTCCTGGGGCCATCCCAGCTCCTGGCTGGGGCATTCCCAGTCCCTCCCCTCCACTCCAGGGCTCTCACGCTCTTTATTAAGCCCCTTTTGGATGGGCTTTGAGTGGTGGCTCCCTGCTCGGTGCCATCTCTTTGGGAACACAGGGACATACCGGGATGCTTTGGGGGTGCAGGAGGACCCTTTGGGTCCCTCACAGTTCCCTGGGAATATTTCCCCCCAGTTTCCTTCCAGGGAATCTGACACTGCCGCAGAGAAGGGAGGGATTAAACCAAACCCCACCGGGAGCTGTTCCTTTGCCTCTCCCATGGTTTATTTGCAGTTTATTTGCTGTGTGGGGCTGAGCCATTCCCCGCTGCTCCTGAACCCAAGGCAGGAACGGGGTGGCCGTGGCCCGGTGGGGGGGGTTCTTCACTCCCTGCTTCTCCTGCAGGATCTGCCACTGGGCGCTGCTGAAGCTCCTGAGCCGCCTGTTCCTGAGCGTGCAGCTGCACCGGGGGCAGCTGGAGATGGTGCTGCGGGCGGCCTGCACGGTGCGCACCCGCTGAAGCCGCCTCGGCCCCCCCCGCCGTCCCCCCCCCCGGTGCTCAGCCCCGCGCCTCCCTTGCAGCCCCGCGTGCCGCTGGTTTTCCTTGCCGCACACAAGTCCCGGCTGGATGGGCCTCTCCTCTCCTTCGTCCTCTTCTCCCAGGGCCTGGGGGTGCCCAGGGTGACGGTGGGTGCCCAGGGCTGCAGCCCTCACCTCCGGTAAGGCCCAGCGCACACCGGGGGGGGGGCACGCATGGGGGGAGCCAGGGGGACGCAGTGCGGTGCCCGGGTGTCTCCTGTGCCCCTGCAGATCCCTGCTCCGCCGCCTCGGAGGGATTTTCCTGCCTGCAGGGATGGAGCAGACACGGAGGGACCCGGAGGATGCGCTCCCCGGGGCTGTGCTGGCTGCGGTGGGTGCGGATGGGGGTGCTGAGCTCCGGGTGTTGGGGTGTCCCATGCCATGGGCGCCAGCAGCCGCGGGTGCCCCCCAGCCTCACCCCGCTCCCCCTGCAGTACATGGAGGAGGTGCTGAGGAGCCGGCAGCCTCTGCTCATCTTCCTGGAGGAGCCCACGGTGCCGCTGCACCTCTCGGCCTCCGCCCGGCGCTGGTTGGCGCTGGTGGAGGGTGCTGTGCGCACCAGCGCCGTCCCCGACGTCCTCCTCGTCCCGGTGGGCATCGGCTACGACGTGGTCCCCAGCGGCTCCCGCCCGGAGGCAGCGGTGAGGGCTCTGTGCCGGGGGGGTGCAGCACAACGTCACCCCGTGCAGTCCCGGTAACACCTCGGTCCCCCCAGCGCGGTGCTCAGCCCCTCGGCATCGGCGGTTGCCTCTGGGCAGCCCTGTGGGCCCTGCGTCAGAACCTGGGCTGTGTCCGGGTGGATTTTGCCCAGCCCTTCTCCTTACAGGTATGGCAATGGGGCTGGAGCCTTGGGACAGGGTTGGGGGGTCAGGGGATCCGGTGAGCCCATCTCCATGGGGAGCTCCAGCGGATCCCATCAGCTCGGTGGTGCTCTGGCGCGCACCAACAGCTCCTTCATCCCCATTCCCAGGAGTTCATGGCCAGAAGCCATGGCAGGCCCGCAGGGAAGTCGGAGGAGCTGCTGCTGCTGCCCCGCATCCTCGGCACGTGGTGAGCAGGACCCAGCCTCAGGTAGCACGGAGCCTGCAGGGATCCCGGCCACACTTCCTCACCCCTCTCACCCCGTTTTCCACAGGCCCCGCCAGCTGGATGCTGGGAATACCAAGGTCTGGGCTCCTGGCTCCATGGAGGCCACCAGCGTGGAGACACCAGAGGAAATGTTGGTGACCAACCTGGGCCTGCACTCACTGAGTGGTGAGGGGTGGCGGGGTCCATCCTCCATCGTCTCCATGCAGGGTCACCCCTCAGCTGCGCTGTTCATTCCCAGTTATCCCTCTCCCTCATCCCCCCTTCCCAGATAGCATGTCCTGCTCCGCCGTCATGGCCGTGGGGATCACCTCCGCGCTGCTGCTGCACAAGTACCGGGAGGTGAGGCCAAGAGCTTTGCTTCCAGGTTTCTCTTCCTGTCTGAGCACCATTCCCAGTGCCGTGCAAGGAGCCTCCTGCTCATCCTCCTCTTCCTCCAGGGTGTTTTCCTCTCCCGGCTCATGCGGGACTTTGCCTGGCTGCTGGAGGAGATCCTGCTGCGCCAGCGGGACGTGGGCTTCTCGGGGCAGCTCCACGCCCTGGTGCAGCACAGCCTCACCCTGCTCAGGGCCCGGCTCAGCCTCTACCGCCTCTCCCCCCTCGGTGACATCCTGGTGGTCCCCGAGGCCTCGGCAGAGACCTGGATGGAGCTGGGCCGCCACAGCGCTGCCATCCTGCCCATCTTCGCCAGCGAGGCGGTGGGAGGTGAGGAGCGGGGCGTGGAGCGAGACTGGTGACACCGGGGCAATGAGAGATACCAGGACAATGGGTGACACCAGGACAATGGGTGACACCGGGACAACGGGTGACACCGGAACAATGGGTGACACCGTTATCCCTGCAGCCTGTGCCATCCGAGCCTTGCTGGCAGAGATGTTGCCCTTCCTGGAGCCCCCCACCCCCGCCTCCGGCATCATCTTCAGCCAGGATGAGCTGCACCGCAAGACCCTGGAGCTGCTTCGGCTGCTGCCCCCAAACGTGCTGGGGCTCCGGGTAGGGGCCGGTGGCAGGGGTGGCATCGCCATCGCCTCGCGGTGGCCCCTGCGTGGCTGTGGGGCAGCCGGGCAGCAGTCAGCCCCTCTCCTCCTGCCGCCCCAGCCCTGCCAGCCCCTGGACTGCTGGAGCGAGGACGTGGCGGACAAGCTGGTCCTGTGCGGGCTGCTGGAGCCAGAGGAGGTGGGTGCCCCCCCGCAGCCCCTCGCGGGAAGAGGCCGCGGGTGGGGGCCCCGCAGGGTGGCTCCAGAGGGCCCGGGTTGTCCCCGCAGCCGCAGAGCGAGCGCTGGGTCTGCGACACGGCCCCGAGGGCCTTCAGCCGGCGCCGGGCATGGCCCGCGGTGGACTTCAGTGACAGCGACAGCGAGGACGAGGCCCCCCGGTGCCGCTGCTTCAAGGTCCATGGGGGGGGGGTCCCCTCGTCCCCCCCGCGGGGTGAGGGTGCTCACACTGAGCTCTGCTTCCCCCCCCCGCCTCCGTCCAGCTCGGGGAGCCCCAGGGCTCTCCCCGCCTCCTCCTCTTCCTCTGCCGCCTCCTCAGCCCCGTCCTGGGCACCTATGCCGGAGCCGTGGCTTTCCTGGAGCAAACCCGCTGGCCCCAGCCCGGTGAGAGCCCCCCCGGGGGGAAACTGCACCTCCGGCTCCCCCCAACCCCACCGGGCTCTGGGGAAGCCGAGGCAGAGGCACAGCCCTGGGCTGGGGGCGCTGGGCTTTGACCCCCATCTCCCCACACAGAGGCCGCCTGCGTGGAGGAGCTGCTCCAGTTCCTGGCCAAGGAGGGTTCTGGTGAGCCGGGGGTGCCCGGGGCCTCCCTCCGGCTTTGGGGTCACCCCCCCAACCCCAAACCAAGCTGTGGGGTTTGGGGGGATCCCTCAAGGCTCTCTCTGCCTCCAGAGCTCCCCAACAGGAGCTTGGCCCTGAGCTCTCTGCAGACCTTCAAGGAGATGGGGGTAAGCACCAAGGGCTCCGTCAGCCCCCCCCCCACCTCCTGATGCCCCGCAGTGACACCCCATCTGCCCCCCATAGGTGCTGGAGGAGGTGGGGGGCCCCCTCAGCCCCCTGCTCCACCTCGCGCAGCCCTTCCACTCCAGAGCCAACCGGGAGAGGCTGGAAGCCTTCATCCAGCAGTTCCTCCAGCCCTAGGTGCTGTGCTGGGAGCAGGTCCTGCCCCGGCTCCGGCTTTATTGAGCCCCACAGGGGTGTTCGGGGGGGGGGAAGCAGCGGACCGGGGCGCGAGGTCCCGTCTCCATCTTCACACCACTTTGTTGCAGATGACCCCCAGCTCCTCGATCTCGCACCGCACCTCATCTCCTCTCTGCGAGGGGCAGGGAGACGCTGGCACCCCCCAGCCCCCCCATGGGGGCCTTTACACCCCGTTCTGCCCCCCCCAAACGCCCCCCAGCACCTCCCCTCTGCCCTCACCTTCAGAAACACGGGGGGCTTCCGAAAGACGCCCACCCCCGGAGGGGTTCCCGTGAGCAGGATGTCCCCAGGGACCAGCGTGATGAAGCTGTGGGGGAACAGGAGGTGTCACAACGGTCCCTGGGGGGAGTACCACTGCTGCCGGCCCCCCCCTTACCGGGACACCCATGCGATGAGCCTGGGCAGGCGGAAGATGAGCTGCTCGGTGCTGCTGTCCTGCATCACCCGCCCGTTGACGCTGCAGCTGATGCGCAGGTTGTGGACGTCTGTGGGGAGCCAGGGAGGTGTCACCGCAGGCAGGGGACATGGGGGGTGCGGAGGGGCCACCACCACCACCACCGACCCCTCCGTGTGGGGAAAACATGGAGCTTTTGGGGCAAATCAGTGCCTGTTGCCTCTTGTGTCCATCAGAAAAGAGCTTGTGCCCCATCACCATGCCCTGTCCCCATCCCCATCCCATCCCTGTCCCATCCTATCACTGTGCCCTATCCCCATTCCCATCTCATCCCTATCCCATCCCATCCCATCCCTGTCCCCATCCCATCACTGTCCCATCCTATCACTGTTCCCTATCTCCATTCCCATCTCATTCCTATCCCATCCCATCCCTGTCCCCATCCCATTACTGTCCCATCCTATCACTGTGCCCTATCCCCATTCCCATCCCATCACTGTACCTCATCCCATCCCCATACCTCATCCCCATCCCATTGCTGTCCCCATCCCATCACTACCCCCATCCCTGTCCGTCCTCGCCTGTCACGGCCTCCTTGGTGACAAGGGCTGGCCCCAGGGGACAGAAGGTGTCGAAGGTTTTCCCCAGCAGCCACTGCCTCCCGTTCCTCTTCATCTGCCAGTCCCGGGCACTGACGTCGTTGGCCACCGTGAAGCCCACCACGTGCTCCATCGCCGACGCCTCCTGGGGGGTGACAACGGGGACCCGCTTAATGCGGGGCCACAACCCCAGACCCACGGGAAGGAGGAGGGGGCCGGGGGTCACCTGGATGTGCCGCCCCTTCTTCCCCATGACGGCAGCCAGCTCCACCTCCCAGTCCACCTCCTGCAGGGAGAACAGGGGCTGAGCACCCACTGCATGGCGGGGGCCACGGAGGGGGCCCGGGGGTGCTCACGGTGCTGTCCTCAGGGTGCACGATGTCATCGAAGGGCCCAATGATGGCGCTGGGGAACTTGCTGAAGATGATGGGCTCCTTGGGGACCTTCACGTCCTGCTCCAGGCAGTGGTCGCGGTAGTTGAGCCCCACGCAGATCACCTTCTCGGGGTCACCCACGGGTGCCAGGAGCTGCACAGCGCTGCGTGGCACCCGGTGCCCCCCCGACTCCAGCGCCCTATGGGGCACCCACATTTGTATGGGGGTACTCACCCCTGTATGGAGCACCCACCCTGGATGGGGCTTCCCACCTCTATATGAGGGCACCCATCTTTGTATGGTGACACCCACATCCGTATGGGGGCACTCACTTCTATATGGGGGCACCCACCTCTATATGGGAGCACCCACCTCCGTATGGGGGCACCCACCTCTATATGGTGACACCCACCTCTGCCTGTGGGCACCCACCTCTATATGGTGACACCCATTTCTATATGGTGACACCCACCTCTGCCTGCGGGCACCCACCTCTATATGGTGACACCCACCTCTATATGGTGACACCCACCTCTATATGGTGACACCCACCTCTATATGGTGACATCCATTTCTATATGGTGACACCCACCTCTATATGGTGACACCCACCTCTATATGGTGACACCCACCTCTATATGGTGACACCCATTTCTATATGGTGACACCCATTTCTATATGGTGACACCCACCTCTACATGGGGACACCCACCTCTACATGGGGGCACCCACCTCTATATGGGGGCACCCACCTCTGCCTGCGGGCACCCACCTCCGTGCCGCTGCCAGCCCGGTGGCGCCGGTGCTGAGGAACTCCCGCATGGAGCGGGGCAGCGCCGGCTCCGCCGCGCTCAGGTCCACCAACGCGTCCCCGCCGGGCGCCACCTCCAGCCCCAGGCGGGGCTCGGGCCCCCCCGGCCCCCGGAACCGCACCAGGCGCATGGCGCCGGACAGACGCATCCCGGGAAGCGTCCTCGGATCCTGCCCGGAGAGGAGCGCGTCCCGCACCGCCGTGCCCCGAGGTACCCCGATCCCAGCGGATCCCCCCGATCCCAGGGGATACCCCCCCCCGATCCTGTTCGGCGCAATGCCGCGGATCCCGCAGCCCCGATCCTGCTCCCAGCGGATCCAACCCCCGGTCCATAAGGATCCGGTCCCCCCCAGCCCCAATCCCCGGGACCCCCCCGATCCCCCCCACCCCAGGGGGTCCGCCCACGCTCGCGCCAACCCCGGGGGTCCCCGGACCCGGGGGGGTTCCCCGGCGCCACCTACGTCACGCCCCGCTCTTTGCCCTCTCGGAGTCCCCGCCCCCCCCGGGCCCACCAATGCGAAAGCCGGTAGCGTCCGGCCGTGCAGCCAATAGGAATGGGAGGCGTTCCGCCGTGCAGCCAATGAGAGCAGGCACAGTTCCGTCGCTCAGCCAATGAGAACCGGAGCAGGTGGGAGCGGCGGCGTTGCTAGGATACGCAGCGCGGCCGCCGTGTGGGCGCCGCCATGACAGCGCCGAGGCCGGCCCCCCCCCCCCCCCCCCCCCGCCCGTTGGCACCGAAATCCGCGGTTTTGTCCCCAGATTGTCGCTGTTGGCTTTAATTAGAAAACACCCGCGGAGCCCCCCCCCCGCCACTCTAGACCGTGTCCTCGAAGATGCGCATGGAGCTCAGGATGTCCTCGTCCTGCGCAGGAACAGGAGCAGGTCAGGCCCAGAGCTGCCGCCGTGACCCCCCCATGGTGGGGTAGGTGCGGAGCACAGAGGAGGAGGAGGAGGGGGGGGTGACGGTGATGAAGCCCATGGGAGCCCCTCACCTTCAGGCACGTGTCCAGGAACTCCTCGAAGGTCACAACGCCATCACCGTTCCTGTCCATCTTCTGAGGGGAAGAGATGGGGCCCAGAGGGGTGGGCCCGGGGACAGCCTCATTGTGTGACAGTGACAGCCCCAAATGTGTGACAGTGACAGCCCCAGACCCAGGGACAGCCCCAATGTGTGACAGTGACAGCCCCAATGTGTGACAGTGACAGCCCCAGACCCAGGGACAGCCCCAATGTGTGACGGTGACAGCCCCGGACCCAGCACCAGCGCCACCCCTGGTCCCAGTGCCAGCCACATTGTGTCTGCTGGGCCGAGGGGAATGCTCTCACCTGGAAGAAGAGCTCCACGTGCTCGGCAGGAGCGCAGTCCCGCAGCGCGGGCTGCGTGCAGCGCCCCATCATGTCATAGATGGACCTCATGACCTCCAGCATCTCCTGCGGGGGACGGAGCGAGGCTGCGGCGATGAGAACTGCCGCTGAGGGCCCCTCTGTCCCAGCGCCTGTCCGCTGGGGTGCTCCCACCCTCGTGTCACCTCCTTGGTGATGCAGCCGTCCTTATTGATGTCGTAGAGGTTAAAAGCCCATTGCAGCTTCTGCTGTACCGTCCCCCGCAGCAGCACTGAGAGCCCCAGGACAAAATCCTGCCGGAGGAACCGCGGTTGAGTGGGAACATCCCTGTGGGACCCGAGGGATGGGACCCTCATCTCACCCCCCTCCAGCGGCGCTTGCGGACGCCCCGGTGGGAATTGGTTTATCCCTATTGATCCCGTTTCCATTCTTGCTCGCAGCTATTTTTAATCCCCGCGGCGAAGCCGGTGCCGCAGTTCCGGCATCAACCCCGGCACCGGCTCCAGCCAGAGCAGAGCTGTGATCCCAAAGGAAGAGCTCATGGATCACCTGGAAGCAGAGGGCCCCGTTGCGGTCGGCGTCAAAGGCGTCGAACAAGAAGTGTGCGTAGGCGCTGGCATCTGCGGGGAGCGGGAGCGGGTGAAGCCGCTGCATCCCGGCCCCTGTTCCCATCGGCATCGCCCCCCGGCACTCACCGCCTTGCGGGAAGAAGCGGGAGTAGATGAGCGTGAAGGTTTCCTCATCCACGAGGCCGCTGGGACACTCCTGGCAGGGCAGCAGGCGCCGGTGAGGCCACGGCTCCGGCGCAGCCGCGCTGGGGGTGAGGGCCCCCCTGACTCACGCTCTTGAAGCCGCGGTACAGCGATCGCAGTTCCCGCCTGGAGAACTTGGTCCGCGCCAGCAGCTGCTCCAGCTCCTCCGGTTGGTGCCGCGCGGCCGCCAGCTCCACCTCGGCATCGCCACCGTCTGCCCCCAGCAACGCGGCTGCTCCGCATGGTTCCGGGCTCATCCCACCCAATGCCACCCCCCAGGAGCTGCTGGTGGAGCCCACACTCCCCTTGTGCTGGGGGGAGAAGGGCGCCTCCGGGTTGAACATCCCAAGGGGAAGCCGCCCGATCCCAGGGTTTCCCCAGGAGCCTCCGGCAGCGCATTCCCGGGGTGTGGAACCTCTCGCTCCGGCCTCGCTAATGCTGCCTCCCGCCCCGGCGGAAGGTAATTAATAAATGATGCCTCATTAATAATTAGTGCTCGGGAGGCCCCCACGGAGCTGCTCAGCGCCGGGATTGGGAATGGCGGGGTGGGAAATCTGGCCCAGGGAGAGGCTCTGCAGTGCCGGGGCAGCAGGAGTGCCCCAAACCCCTCAGGTGCTGCTGGGGGGGGTTAAGCCCCCACCTTCTCCCGAGCTTGGTATTCCGGGGTGCGAAGGAGAAGCCCTGAGCCCCCTCCTCCAGATGGGAATTGGGGGTCCCCATGTCCCATCTCTGGGGGGATTGAGGTCTATGGGAGATTGGGGATCCCCTCCTGGGAGGGTTTGGGGGTCACTGTGGGCTGGGGTCCCCCCATCACCCTGCCTGGGGGGTCTCAAAGGTCCCAGCCTCTCACAGAGGGTCTCGGGGGGGCGGGGGGGAATCCCTGCACCCCCTCTATGCGGTGTTTATGGGGGCTGGGGGGGGGAATCCCTGCACCCCCTCTATGCGTTGTTTATGGGGGCTGGACCCAGCCCAGCCCCACAGGGAAGGTCAGAGCAAGGCTGGGCCATGATGCGGCACGGGGGGGGGCAGGGCGGGGCGGGGGGGAGGCTGCGGCTCTCCCCGCACCCCCAAACCCTCAGGTTCACCACCAACCACTCCCCCCGGGGGGGAAACCCCAAACTCTGCAGGTTTGACCCTAAGGGGCCTATTGATGGGCCCAACAGGTCCTGTAACAGGGAGAAACACCCCAAGAGGTGTGGGGAGGGCTGCAGATAGATTAATTAATGGGGATTAATTAGGGTTAATTAAAGGGGGGGCGGTACCTTCCACAGAGATGGGCTCCAGGATCCCGAACTGCTTGAGGACGGCGATGAAGAGGAGGATGACCACGGCCACAGCGCACAGCTCCATGCCCTGGATGCCCATGGCCGGTTGCAGGCAGAGGGGGGGGACCACGGGGATCGGGGTGTCCTCTGTGTGTCCCCCCCCTCCGGCACCCCGGGCTGGGGTGAGGTGGTGGCGAGCGGGCGCGTCCGGGCGGCGCTGCGGCGGGGCCGTCCGTCCCTCCTGCCCTCCTCCCTTGGCACCGGCCCATGGCCCCCCCCCCGCCACGGTGCAGCCTTCTCCTGCCATAGGGGCACAAAGGGGCGCTGATGCCACCGCCACCCCACCCCCCACCCCCCCCAGCACCCATGGGTGCCAAGCGCAGCACAGGCCTTGGAATTGGGTTGGAAAAGGGTTGGTTTGGGGGTGTCGTAAGCAAACACCGGGGGGAGGTGGTGGTGATGGGTTGCCCCCCCCCCCCCCAGTGCTCAGAGCAGAAGGGGTGGTTGGGGGGGGTAATGAGGGGCGGGGGGATTTAAAGGGGTGGCCTCGTCACCACGAGTGCGGTGTCCCCAGGGCTTGGGGACATCATCTCCATCCCCTCAGGGGTGTCCCTGTGCCTTGGGGGGGTCCTTGTCCCACAGCTGCACAGACATCGGCCCCATTGCCCCGTGGGTGTCCTCCGCCGCCTGAGGTCCTCCTGTTCCTGATGCTCTGGGCAGAACCCCCCCAAGTCCCCAGGGTCCCGGGACATTGTCCCCATGATCCCCAAACCCCAATGGACATCATCCCTGCCCCCCCCACTGCGTCCCTGTCCCTTGGGGGTGACCCCATCCCTCGGGGTCCTCCTGTCCCGAGGCCCTGGGGGATGTCCCCATCCCATGGGGTGTCCCCGTGTGCCCCCCCCGTGACCGCGGGGGCCGCACCGAGGGGCGGAGCCATCCGCAGAGGGGGCGTGGTTTCAACGGTCAGGGGCGGAGACAACCTCAGGGGGCGTGGCTTCAGTGGGTAGGGGCGTGACTAATCATGGGGCGTGGTCACCGCCGGGGGGGCGTGTCCGAGCCTCGGGGCTCAAGCCCCGCCCCCGGCCCCGTCCCGCCGCCACTTCCACTTCCGCTGCCGCCGCCGCCGCCGCCGCCATGGCCTCAAGGTTACTGCGGGTGAGCGCGGCCCTGCGGCTGCTGCCCGCAGCCTCCGCCCGCACCGCGCCCGCCCGCGGCCTCGCCTCGCCCGGTGAGCGGGGGGGGACCGGGAACCGGGACCGGGAACCGGGACCGGGGGTGGCCGCGGCCTCGCGCGGTGAGCGGTGGGGGGAACCGGGACTGGGGGGGAACCGGGACCGGGGGTGGCCGCGGCCTCGCGCGGTGAGCGGTGGGGGGAACCGGGACTGGGGGGGAACCGGGATCGGGGGTGGCCGCGGCCTCGCCCGGTGAGCGGGGGGGGGAACCGGGACCCGGACCGGAGGGGGCCTTGGCCTCCGGTGTGAGCGCGCTGCCCCGCAGGCCGCCTGGCCACCGATGAGGAGCAGGCGACGGGCTTGGAGCGGAAAGTGATGGAGGCCATGAACAAGGGACTGGTGAGTGCGGGGGGGGCGCGGCTCGGGGGGCGGGCAGGTCCCGGAGCACCCCCCCCCGCCGTTGTTAACGCCGCCCCCCCCGCAGGACCCCTATAGCATGTTCCGGCCGAAGCGCTACGCGGGGACCAAGGAGGACCCGCACATCGTCCCGTCCATCAACAACAAGCGCATCGTGGGGTGCGTCTGTAAGTGGCGGCCCCCCCCGTAGCCCCCCTCCCGTGTCCCCGTGCCCGGGGCTGTGTCCGTGCCCTCCTCTCCCTCCGTAGGCGAAGAGGACAACAGTTACGTGGTCTGGTTCTGGCTGCACAAGGGCGAGGCACAGCGCTGCCCCTCCTGCGGCGCCCACTACAAACTCATCCCGCACGAACTGCCCCACTGAGGACCCCCCCGGAGCTGCTTCCGAGCCCCACACCTCGAGGAGCCTCTCCCCGACCTTCCCCTTTGTCCTTCCCTCCCCCAGGGAGCTGCTGCCCCCCATAAAGAGTTTGTGTCTGTGAGACCCTGACCGTGTGTGTGTGTGCGGGGGGCGCAGCGCCCACGGGGGAGGTCGTGGCCTCGGAGCTGTGTCTGGGGTCACCTGCACGAGGAGAGGGCTGGGAGTGGGGGGGCCTCAACGGATGGGCTGTGGGTGTCCCCCCTCTGTTCCACCCGGGCTGGGGGGGGGGTCTGTCCGTCCTCTGGGGCCCCACCGGTGCCTGAGGGTGCTGATGCCCTGGGCCCCCCCCCAGGTCCCCGTGGCAGTGGGGGTTGCCCAGTGCCACCCCCCCCCGGGGTCTGCAGTGGTTCAGCCCCGTGAGCACAGGGTCCCGAAGGTGCAGCCCTCCCTCGATGATGTCATCAGTGATGTCATATCCCGAGGAGCAGGCTGGATCTGGGCCCGGAGAGCTGCACCCGCGCAGTCCATGTATGTGCCCCCCCCACCGGCGCTGCTGACGCTGCCAGTGACGTCATGGTGCTCGGCGCTGACGTCACACACCGGAGGAGGGCGTGGCTCCGGGGGAGCCGTAAATGACGGGCGGGGCTGGCGGTGACGTCACGGGCCCGCGCAGGGAGGGGGCGTGGCTCGGCGCAGAGGGCGCGCGGGGACGCGGCGGGCGGGGCCCCGGCGCGCGGAGTGCGGCGGTGACGTCACCCCTGTCGCAGAGGGGCGGGGCGGGGCCCGCCGGAAGCGGGGCGGTCGCGCGCGGAAGGGCCGGCGCGGGGCGGACAAGATGGCGGACGGGGACAGCGGCAGCGAACGCGGCGGCGGCGGCGGAGGGTTCGGGACCGGGCGCGGCGGAGCGGGGGGCGCCGGGTCCGGGGCGGGCCCCGGCGGCGGCGCGGGCCCCGAGCAGGAGACGCAGGAGCTGGCGTCGAAGCGGTTGGACATCCAGAACAAGCGGTTCTACCTGGACGTGAAGCAGAACGCCAAGGGCCGGTTCCTGAAGATCGCCGAGGTCGGCGCGGGCGGCTCCAAGAGCCGCCTCACGCTCTCCATGGCCGTGGCCGCCGAGTTCCGCGATTACCTCGGCGACTTCATCGAGCACTACGCGCAGCTCGGCCCCTCCAGCCCCGAGCAGCTCGCCCAGGCCGCCGGGCCCCCCGGCGAGGACGGCGCCGGCCCCGGCCCCCGCCGCGCCCTCAAGAGCGAGTTCCTGGTGCGGGAGAACCGCAAGTACTACCTGGACCTGAAGGAGAACCAGCGCGGCCGCTTCCTCCGCATCCGCCAGACCGTCAACCGCGGCCCCGGCGGCCCGGGGGGGTTCCCGGGCGGCCCCCCCGGGCTGCAGAGCGGGCAGACCATCGCGCTGCCGGCGCAGGGCCTCATCGAGTTCCGCGATGCGTTGGCCAAGCTCATCGACGACTACGGAGGGGAGGAGGACGAGCTGGGCGGCCCCGGCGGCGGCGGGCCCGGCGGGGGGGGGCTCTACGGGGAGCTGCCCGAGGGCACGTCCATCACGGTGGACTCGAAGCGCTTCTTCTTCGACGTGGGCTGCAACAAGTACGGGGTGTTCCTGCGGGTGAGCGAGGTGAAGCCGTCCTACCGCAACGCCATCACCGTCCCCTACAAGGCTTGGGCCAAGTTCGGCGGCGCCTTCTGCCGCTACGCCGAGGAGATGCGCGACATCCAGGAGCGCCAGCGGGACAAGCTCTACGACCGCCGCGCCGGCCCCCCCGGCCCCGGCAGCGGCAGCGGCGCCGGCGACGACTCGGACGGCGACGACGTGGACGACGACTGAGCCCCGGATCCCGCCGCCGGCCCCTTCCCCGACACCCTCGAACCCCCCCCCACCACCACCACCACCCCGAACCGACACCCCCCCAACGCCACCGGAGAGAGGGAGAGCCCGGCCCGGAGCACTCGCGGTGGTTGCGGGGGGAGCGACCGGGTCCGAGCCGGGCCCGTGCCGATGGAGCCGCCGGGGCACCACCGAGACCATCCACGTGCGGGCGCCGGAGCCGGGGGGGGGGCAGCGGCGGAGCCTGCGGAGCCAGAGCCGGGGCGGGGGCACACATGGACCAACGTCCGTTCTCTTCTGTCCTCCCCCTCCGGATTCCCCTCTGTCCCATTCACGTCCCCTTTTCCCCCTTTGCTTTCCTCTTCCCCCCCCCTTTCCTTTCCTCTTTCTCCCCTTCCTCTTTCCCCTCTTCGCATTCCCACTCCTCTCCCTTTGCTTTCCCCATTTTCCCTTTACTTTCCCCTTCACCCTTACTTTTTCCTTCTTACTTTTTCTCCCTTTATTTTCTTCTCTTTCCCCTTTTCCCTCTTTCCCTCATTCCTTTCTATTTTCATCTGTTTTTCCCCTTTACCCCCCCCCCCACCATTCCCTTCCTTTCCTCCCCTCTCTCCTCTCTGCCTTTCCGGGTTTTTTGGATGCAAACTGCTCCCCCCCCAGCTCCAGGCCCGCAGATTCCTCGGAATCGAGGATTTCCCACCGGGATCGCACAAGGGAAGCTCGACTCGGCCCCAGACCTTCCCCTTCTCCCTGCCCCGGCACCAACAGCCGCCTCTTCCACCGGGATTGGAGTTTCCTCCCGCAGCACCGACCTCAGGCGGCGGCGCCGGTGGGATCCGGACCTTTTTTGGGGGGATTTTTGAGGCTTTTCCCCCCTCTCTGATCCCTTTGCTCCGGTGCTGCCCCCGCCATCGCCTCGCGCATTAAAACGGAGTTTTCCACTCTCAAATCGTCTTTCCCCCCCCCCTTTTTTTCCCGGTTTTTCCCTGGTTTTCAGCTCACTCGGCCCTTCCGGCCCTGCGCTTTCCCAGCGCCTCCGGACTGAGCTGGGCTCCAGCGCTCTTCATTCCAAAGTTTCCCGCTCTCATCCCACGGCTTCTCCACGTTGAGGACTTGCGTTTTCCTGGTTTTTATGGAGTTTTTCCCGCTGTTTTTCGGGAGCCGCCGCCGCCTCCTTAATTTATTGCCGCGGATCCCGGCGGATCCCTCTCTCTGTATTTATTGGGAAGCCCTCGTGCAGCGGGGGGGGGAAGGGATGCGACACCACAGTCCTTCCTCACCCCCGAAGGAGCAGCACCCGTGAGGGGGACGTTGTCCGTCCGTCCGCCCATCCGTGTGTCCTCCGCTGCCGCCGTCGCTCTTCCCAAGGGATTTTTAATGCGGATTTCTTCCCTTCATCCCGTTTTTAAGCCCGGTTTCCTCACTCAACACGGGAGCAATAGTCTTTTATCTCGGTGTCCCACCCGCGTCCGTACTGTATTTTGTACCCGAAGGCAGCTCTCAGTGACGTCCTGCTGGACCCCCCCGCTCCGCTCTTCCCGCTCCTTCCACAAGGAGATTCCCGGGGGGAAGCGTGGCTCCGCCGCGACGGACTCAGCGGCGGGCGCCGGCGCCAGACGCAGGCGGTACCTCTCCTTTCATTTTAGAAGAGGATGAGCTCTATATATATATATACATAAACGATATATATATATTCCTATATTTTGGGGCTGAATTGCAGGAATTTAGCCTTGCCTTTCGACGCCAGCCTGGCTCGAAAACCATGGGATATATGGAATAGGAGGAAAAAAAGAGGCAAGTAAAGCCAAAAGGAGAACAAAATCCATACACCACCACAAGCGGGAGCCGGGGCCGCAGTCAGCAGCACGAAGCCTTTCTCCTGCTGGAGAAGCGCCGGCTCCATGTGGGAATCTTCCATTTGCCACCGCAGGAGATGGGTGAGAAGAGCAGAGAGGCAAAAAGAGGCCAAAACATCCCCAGGACGATGGAACTGGGAGGAATCCAAGCGGTGTTCGGAGGCGCCGGCGGTGCAGAGGAGCCGCAGCACCAGCGAGGACTCGGGTGGCTGCTCCAGGGGGGTTTGGGGTGAGTTTTGGGGGGTTCCTTTCAGTTGGTGAGGCTGTGGCCAGCACCCAGGAGCAGCCCTGAGGTGATGGTGATGATGGTGACGCATCATCAGCGCCAGGAACGCTGCGGTCCGGCTGTTCCTGTATCTATATATATATGTAGATACACCTCTCTGCGCGTGTGTGTACATATATGAGGGGCTTGGGGGGGGGGAGTTTGCTTTGGATTCTGTAGAAAACAAATTCCTTTTGGGTTTGGGGGTTGGTTTTTAATCAGGGGGGGTATGGGGGAGGGAAACGATCCCAAATCCTTGGAACTTCCAGCTGGGAGTTGCTCCGGAGGGGCCGGGTTGCGAGCGCGCTGCGGCTGTACAGAACTCACCTGTAAATCTTGTATAGCGCCCAAACCTCGCTGTATATACCCCAAAACGTGCGGAGCTCCGGGAACAGTGGGAATGCTTCAAGTCAATATTCCCCCCCCCCCCCCCAAGAGATGAAAATGGGAATTCTCCTGCCTTGGTCCCAGCCGCTTTGGGGGTGAGGGGCATGGAATGGGCCCTCAGTGCTGGGAGAGCGGCGATTGCTCCGGGTGACCCCTTCACCGGTTCCTCTTTGGAGCCAAACAAAAAGCTTCCAAAAATCCACGGAAAAATAGCAAAAAAAATCCTAGAAAATCCAAAAAGACGGAAGCGGGAGCAAGCGCTGATGGTACTTGAGCTGACGCCCAATGGAGCTCTTGGCTGTGCACACCAGGACAGCATTCCCGGTGGGAGATGCCAACCGGTGGGAGATGCCAACCGTGGCTCAGAGGGAGAGGCTGAAGCCCTTGCGGAGCCGGTCGAGCCGGTCAGGCCCTGTTTCCCCGGCGCTGGAACGGCTCTCTCAGATCAAGATGGGAGAGGGGAGCAGCATCTTGGAGGTGTCGAAAGCAGTGGGTTCTGCAGCAGAACGTGCCGGCGGGTGGATGCCGGAGCACCGCCGGATCCTCCGGGATGAGCTGGGATCTGCCGAGAGCCCGATCCGCTCCCCCCGCAGTCCCTTGAGAAAGAAGAAAGTTTTATTCCTCTTATTTTTTTAATGAAAGAAAAACAGAAAAGCAACCATATGCACTTTAGGCAGCCCGAGGCGGGGCTGCCGGCGCCGGGGGGGGGTGTCCTGTGCCCCCCCCCCTTGCTTCCCTCCCTTCCTCCCTTATCCCTCTGCGGCCGGCGGTTGCCGAAGGCAGGGCCTGGATCCCTGGATCTTACCACTAGCGCCAGACGACGCCCGGCGTGAGGAGCTCCTCGTGCCTCTGCTCCTCTCCTCCCCTGTAGCAGATTTTTGCAGATGGAGTTTTACAAGTCTATATTTAAAGAATTGTATGTTTGTAACAAATAAAAAGTATGCGGAAAAGTGAATGGAAAAAAACCACCAACTCCTGGTCCTGCCCCGTCTGGGTCATTGCGGGGGGGTTGGGGATCCCAGAGGGGGTGCCAGCCGTTTGGGAAGCGGGTGCTGTGGGAGTCGGGTCGGACTTATGGGGCTCACGGGTGGGGGATTTATGGGATTCTGGAGAGGACCCTCGGGGCTCTGGGGGGGGACATAGGGCTTTGGGGGGAACCTTGGGGCTGAATTACGGAGCTTTGGGAGACACCTGTGGGGCTGCGGGGTACCTTAGGGCCATGGGGAGGATGTATGGGGTACTGGGGGGGACCTATGGGACTCTGGTGGCATCTCAGGGCTTTGGGGAGGACCCTTTGGACTTCTAGGGGATTGTCAGGGCTTGGCTGGGGACCTACGGGCTTCTGTGGGACACTCTGACCTCTGTCGGGGCCTTTGGGGCTCTGTGTACACACACGGGCACCCCGCGGGCTCAGCATGGCACATAGGGGACGCGGGGTGCCCCCAGGCAGCACCATGTCCCGCGGGGGGATCCCGGGGCGGGCAGGGCGCGTGACACCGGCACCGCACGGGGCAGCCCCCGCGCAGGAGGCCCCGCGTCCCGCCGGCAGCAGCTGCCGCGGGGCCCCATCCCGGCTGGAGCCCGGGAGGGCGTGCGGGGCACAGCTGGGGGGCGGCCCGGCCATGGGCAGCTGCTGCCGGCGGGGCAGCTGCCGCCGCGCTCGTCCGGAGGGGAGCAGCTGCGGGGCCCTGCGCTGGGGGACACTGAAGCACCGGGGCGGGAGCCGCTCCTGCCCGGAGCGCCGCGGCCCTACCTGCGCCACCGCCGCCGGCCGTGACCGAGCGGGAAGCTTTGAGCCCCACACCGCGGCGCCGCCCCCTCACCGAGGGACCGGAAGGGAGCCCGCCCGGGACCGGGAACCGCACCGGGACCCGCACCGGGAGCGGCCCCGCCCGCGCCCCTTCCCTCAGCGCCGCACCGCGCAAACAAACAACGCGAGGGGCGGGGCCAGAGAATGGGCGGGAAAGGTTTCTCTCCTCTCATTGGCTATTCGAGCTGTCCGTTATCATGTTCCCGCCCCCTCTGGCCATCCCGCTGTTTCTATTGGATGGCAGCCACGTCACTCCGACGCACCGCCCACCGGCGCGACACGCCCCCGCCCTCACCCCTGCGTGCCGTGTGCAAAGGAAAAACAGCCGTTAAACGGGCAGCGGGGCGGGGCCAGGTGAACGAGTAAGAAGCGGGGCTCTGATTGGTGGCGGCGTGGTGTTCAAACTAATACGGGGCGCCGCGATTGGCTCGCGGGCCGCCGCGGCAGGCCGGGCTCCCTCGTCGCTCGCGGCAGGGTCATTGTCTGGCGGCTCCTGAGGCGGCTCCAGTGCGGGATCGGCTCCGGGGCTCGGCGGTACCATGGTGAGTGGGGGAGGGGCTCCGGTGCCGAGCCGTGACCGTGTCCCGTGGGGCCCCCCCGGGCGCTCCCGCTGACGGGAAGCGCATCGCAACCCGCTCCCCGCGCGCTGCCGTCGCGGTCCCCGCTGCGTGCCCGGAGCCTCTCGGCGCTGCGGGGCCCTTCAGGACGGGGTTGTGCCGCTTCCCGGCGGGCGGCGGGGCCGGTGGCTCCTTCCGCTGTCCGTGCAGGGCTGTGGGGGGAAGCGGCGCTGTTGGCAGCTGTTGCCCGTGCTCGTGTGTTCCTGAAGTTGCTCGTGTGGGGAGGAAGTGACTGTCAGGGGTGGAAACCGCTCGGACGCGGCTGAAGGGCGCCTGTCAAAGCTGCTGCCTTTGGTTCGCACGGGTTAAGTCCCAACTGGGGCTCGCTGGAGGTTTCCCCAGGCGCCGCTCGGGCTCTGGCTGGTGTTAACCCCCCTGTGCATGGCCTGGGGGGTGGGAACTTGCTGCTGCGGGGTCTGTAACCGTTGCCCGAGTCTGTAACCGGTGTTTAGGCGGCAGGAGCTGGAGATAAGGGTGAAGGGGGAGCCCTCGTGAGGTTACGCAAGCCCCGCCGCGGGCAGAGCTGTCTGTGACCGGTGGCAGCAGATAAAGAACTGCTATTGGGAGGGTTTAATCCTGTCTGGAGCGGTGCGAAGAGGAAAAAGAGACTTTTATTTTGCTTGGGAGAGATCCAGTTGTTGCATCCACTGAGGTTTCCCTGTGGGAACGTGCGTCCATGGGGAGGAGGAAAGGAGACTCTGCTCCCGTGCCTGTCAGTGCTGTCCAACACGGATGAAGAAGCAAATCTGCTGACCAGGCTGAGCTCCCTGCGGAAGAGGAGGGAATATTCACACTGGGCATACCAGAGCCAGCATTCCTCCAGGACCGTGGCCAGGATGAGTTTGGAAGTTTTACCAAGTGATGCTTTTACTGCTTTCAAATGGACTCCGGGTGCTTCAGTTCCTTTGGGCCACATCTCTGCTGCTCTCCTGACAGCGCACTGCTGCAAACACCCCCGTCTTGCAGGGGGAGGTTGGCTGTGCCGACATTCCTGCTGCCAACATTCCTGCTGCTGGTGCCGGCATTCCCACTGCCAGATCTGCTTCATCTCTCACCTCCGTATGAACTGTTTCCTTGCAACTTCTTTCCCCCGTGGTTGAGTTTAAAGAGCCCCAGATGCCTGACAGCGACCGGGAATTCCTCCTGCATAGACAGGAATAGGGATTGTGGGATCAATGCATGGTCTAAAGCCAGGGATTTGGAAGGACCCAGCATGGTTTAGAGCTATGCTCCCCCTCTCCAGTGGCTCTCTGGGGTTTCTTTGCTGCTGTTTCTTCAAGAGAGCAGATTTTGGGGTGTAAGAGAGGTGATTTTATGTGTTGCTCTCCTCATGTTAAAGGGGTCTTCACCCCAAGGAGGGGTTTACCTGAGTGACAGCTCTCAGCTGAGAGGTCTTATGACCTGAATTCATGCCAGTGGAAGGTCTGGAGATCACCACTGATGATCTGGTACACACCTGGGAGGACGAGAGTGAAAATAACACCTATGAAGGCATCAAAGATCAATCATTAAACACACCCAGAGCACAGCTCATACCCAGTGCATGTCCCTTGGGGGTAGGATGAGGACAGGCTCAGCCCCATGACACATCCCAGCGCATCAGGGGGGATCTTCCCTGATTTTCCCACTTCATTTTGCATATTTATTCGATGTAATTCCAATTATCAACACCTGGGTGTGATTTTTAATATTCAGATGAGATTATAATGAAGATATATCACCCAGAGGACACTCTAACAGTGTTTTGCTGGCTGGTGAAGCTGTATTTTGCTGCTTGTCCAGGTGGTGGTGGGATGTTACACTGTAAGGATGGTCTTCCTGATTAGAGCGTTGTTAGCTGGGTTTCTCTGTCCTGTTCACATGGAATCCCAGCCTGGTTTGGGCTGAGGGGGCTTAAAACAGCTCCAACCCCTGCCACGGGCAGGGACACCTTCCATAGAGCAGAGTGCTCCAAGCCCCTGTGTCCAACCCGGCCTTGAACACTGCCAGGGATGGGGCAGCCACAGCTTCTCTGGGCACCCTGTGCCAGCGCCTCAGCACCCTCACAGGGGAAGGAAGAGCTTCTGCCCAAGAGCTCATCTCAGTCTCCCCTCTGGCAGTTAAAGCCATTCCCATGTCCTGTCCCTCCATCCCTTGGCCAAAGCCCCTCTCCAGGTTTCCTGCAGCCCCTTCAGGCACTGGAGCTGCTCTAAGGTCTCCCCTTCAGGAGCCTTCTCTTCTCCAGGCTGCCCCAGCCCAGCTCTCAGCCTGGCTCCAGAGCAGAGCTGCTCCAGCCCTCGCAGCAGCTCCGTGGCCTCCTCTGGCCTGGCTCCAGCAGCTCCAGGTCCCTCTGGTGCTGTTACCCCAGTGCTGGGCTCGGGGTTGCTGCACATAGATTAATTCCCGGTGTCTCTCCCCTGCAGGCTGGTGGGAAGGCGGGAAAGGACAGCGGGAAGGCCAAGGCCAAGGCAGTGTCACGCTCGCAGAGAGCCGGGCTGCAGGTGAGGCAGCCCCAATCCTCCCACCTTAGGGGTGCTCTGGGATCGGGCTCTGAGAGGAGCCAGGGGGGATGGGGGGGTTCAGCGCTCACTTTGCACGACCCCGGTGAGTGGGTTCGGTGCTGTTGGAGGGGGTTAACCGCTGGGTCGCTCCCACCCCAGTTCCCCGTGGGCCGGATCCACAGACACTTGAAGACTCGCACCACCAGCCACGGGCGAGTGGGAGCCACGGCGGCAGTGTACAGTGCCGCCATCCTCGAGTACCTCACCGCAGAGGTAGGTCCTGCCCCTGCCTCCTCCCTGCCGGGGCTGCGGCAGCCCCAGGCTGCCGATCCCAAGGGTCTTGCCCCTCTCTGGGCAGGTGCTGGAGCTGGCGGGGAATGCCTCCAAGGATCTCAAAGTGAAGCGGATCACTCCCCGGCACCTGCAGCTCGCCATCCGCGGGGATGAGGAGCTGGATTCCCTAATCAAAGCCACCATTGCCGGCGGAGGTGAGTGTCTCTCATCCCTAAACTAAAAGGAGGGAAAACGAGCAGGGAGTCCTAAATCCCCAGGCACAATAAGGGAGGATTTGGCCTGGCTCTGATGGGAATCCTCTTCTCTCTGCAGGTGTCATCCCCCACATCCACAAGTCACTGATTGGGAAGAAGGGCCAACAGAAAACAGCGTAAAGAGGGCAGGAGGAGAAGCGGCCGCTCCCTCCCGCCGCCACCCTGTGCCCGGGACACGAGGAATGTGGGGGTTCCATAAGGAAGAGTTAAAGGCAGAGCCCAGGCGCGGGCCTGGAGGAGGAGGGAGGAGCGCTGTGTGGGTTGTTGCGGGGCAGGCGGCGGCGGCGGGCGGTGCGGGGCTGGGGCTCAGCACCTCCGGCCTTTTATACAACGGATAAAAGCGTTTTTTACATAAAGAGGGGTCTCTGCTGTGCTGAGGAGTGCGGGCGGGGGGGTCCCCGAGAAACCGGGGACACTGACACCCCCATCCCGAGAGCCGGTCCTGAGGTGGGGCTGCCCGGGCTAATGCGGGTGTTTTCCTGCCCCGTATGCAAATGAGTCGTATGCAAATGGAGTGGGAGGGGCGAGACGCGTCCCGAGGTGCCGGCGGGGTCCTGCCCTCCCCGGCTCTGGCCCGTGTCTGTCCCGGTGTTGGGTGCGGGGCTCTGTCCCCGTTGGGTGCGGCGGCTCCGTCCCCGTGTTGGGTGCGGGGCTCTGTCCCCGTTGGGTGCGGGGCTCCGTCCCTGTGTTGGGTACGGGGCAGTGTCCCCGTTGGGTGCGGGGGCTCCGTCCCCGTGTTGGGTGCGGGGCTCCGTCCCCGTGTTGGGTGCGGGGGCTCCGTCCCCGTGTTGGGTGCGGGGCTCCGTCCCTGTGTTGGGTACGGGGCAGTGTCCCCGTTGGGTGCGGGGGCTCTGTCCCCGTTGGGTGCGGGGCTCCGTCCCGGTACATCCATCACAAGATGGCGGCGGGCAGCACGGGGAAGGGGGGCGGGCGCTCAGCCCTCAACATGGCTGCCTCGGTCCGCGCGGGATACTCCATGCGGCCGCACCGTGGGGGCATCGCCGGTGGCCGCCGGTTCCGCCCGCCCCGAGGTACGCGGCGCGGCCGCCCTCCCGCCCGCAGTCGGTGCCCGGCGGGGAACGGAGGGAGCGGCGGAGCCCGCAGCGGACCCATCCCGCTGAGGGTCGCACCGGGCACCGACGAGCCCCCCCCCCCGCAGTGGTTCGCGCCGTCCCGCCCCCCGAGGCGCTTCGGCGCTCGCTATTGGCTGGGCGGGGCGGTGGGGGTATAAATAGAGGCGGGCGGTGGGCTGCGTGCTCAGGGCGCTGCCGGTGTCGGTAGCGGTGGGGTTGCGGTTCCCGGCGCGGCGCTCACGTCGGGGGCCGGGGATGGGGCTCCCGCAGCCCCGCTCTGGCAGTGCGGGGGTGCGCCTCGGCTGTGCGCTGGGGAGAGGGGGGGTTCGTTGTGAGCTGAGCGTGCGCGGGGCGCCTGAGGCCGGAGGGCAGCCGCGTGCTGGGCTACGGCTGAGGGGGGGCTCTGCCCCTCTGCTGCGCTCTCATGGGACCCCCCCTGCAGCACTGTGCAGTGCTGGGGCCCAACATGAGGACACGGAGCTGTTGGAGTGAGTGCAGAGGAGGCCATGAGGATGCTCAGGGGCTGGAGCAGCTCCAGTGTGGAGCCAGGCTGAGAACATGGGGGGGTTCAGCCTGGAGAAGAGAAACTGCGTGGAGAGCTCAGAGCAGCTTCCAGTGTCTGAAGGGGGCTGCAGGGATGCTGGAGAGGGGCTCTGCATCAGGGACTGCAGTGACAGGACATGGGGTGATGGGTTCAGACTGAAACAGGGAAGTTCAGGTTGGATGTAAGGAGGAAGCTCTTCCCTGTGAGGGTGCTGAGGCGCTGGCACAGGGTGCCCAGAGAAGCTGTGGCTGCCCCATCCCTGGCAGTGCTCAAGGCCGGGTTGGAGACAGGGGCTTGGAGCACTCTGCTCTATGGAAGGTGTCCCTGCCCACTGTAGGGGTGGAGCTGAAGGAGCTTTAGGCCCTTTCCACCCCAAACCATTCCATGGTTCTATTGTGCTGTCCCACAGTGCCCCACGAGAACCCCCCACAGACCCCATAACCCCTCACTGCCCCCCAATAGCCCCTCATCGCTCCCAATAACCCCTCATTGCCCCCAGTAATCCCTCATCACCCCCCAATACCCCTCACTGCCCTCCAATGCCCCTCACTGCCCCCGATAACCCCTCACTGCCCCCCATTAACCTCTTATCGCCCCCCAATAACCCCTCACTGCCCCCCAATAACCCCTCACTGCCCCCCCAGTAACCCCCTCACTGCATGCTCCTCCCGCCCCCTGGGGGCGTGTCTTTACATCAGCCCCGCCCCCCCCCGGAGCCCTCCGCGTGCCCTTGCCCCCACTCCCGCGCGCAGGGGGCGGGGCTTCCCCCCCCTTTCCTCCGCCCGACGGCGGCGCGGCGCGGTGACGCCACCGGGCGCGCGCAGGGCGCCCCGCAGCAGCGGCATGGTGCGGCCGCCGCTCGCCGCGCTCCTCGCCCGCTGCGCCCGCGCGGGCCCCGCCGCTGCCCCATCCCCGGTCCCGGTCCCGGTCCCAGCGCGGCGCCGGGCGCTGCTTCCGCTGCTCTGCACCCGGGTCCGCGGCGGAGCCGCTGCCGGGGAGGCGGAGCGGGCGCGGCGCGGCGGAGGAGGCGGCGGAGGGGGGCGGTGGTGGTGGTGGTGGCTGCTCCGGGGCCGCCTCGCGTTCGCCGCCACCGGCCGGCTCATGGCCACCCTGGCCGGGGTGTTCGTGTGGGACGGGCAGCGCATCGAGGAGGAGGAGCTGCAGCGGTGCGTGTGTGTGTGTGTGTCCCCTTGCCCCGGCCTTGGGGGGGTCCACATCCCCCGAGCCCTCTCTTGGGCCCTACGGACACCCCCACGAGCCCCATGGACGGGTCCGCCCCCATTGCTCGAGGGGGACCTCCCGGGGTCCCCCCTTGGCAGCCCAAAGCTCTCCCCCCGACATAGGGCGGCCCCATAGGCTGAGCGGGGGGGGGGCGCCCCTCAGGTCTGCCCCTTCAATCTATGGGGTGGTGCCCCCCCCCCCCCCCGTGTCCCCAGTGCTGGGGGGGTCCCCTTTGACCTCTTAGTCCCGTCCCCCCATAGGGGTTCACTGGGGATTTGGGGTGCCCCTTTAGCTCCCCCGCTATAGGTGCCCCCCCCATGCTGGTGCTCCCCACCGTGGTGGGCAGTGACACCCCAAACCTATCCCTTGTGCTGGGGGGGGGCCCGATCCCGGGGGATGGCTCCAGATGGACCCTCCCGAGGCTCGATTGAACCCTCGGGCCCTGTTTGTGCCCCCCGGAAGGCGTCAGAGCCATCCCAGCGCTGGGAAGGGCACCAAATCCCAGCTCCTTCCTTCCCTTCGGGGTCCCGGGGCCCGGGATAAACCGCTGCAGTTTCCACGGGCTCAGCAGCGCTCGGCTTAGGCCTGGGATTAGGTAAAGCGGAGTCAGGATTATCCCGTCCCAGGGCCGCTGTAACCTCCATGTGAGGACCCCTCCCGCTCCATCCGCTCCAGGTGGCTCCCAGGAGGAGGGCGCTTCCCTTGGGTTATCCCTCCTCGCTCTTCCCTTTCTCCTTATTCACCACTCCATCCTGGCTCCTCTCCCCCCTCCCTGCACCCGATGCCTTTTGCCCCGGGCAGGTGGGAATGCTGCATAGGGAACGACAGGAAGGGAGGAATGGCATGGGGAGGATCACCTTTCCTGTCCCCTCCCAGCGCTTATTCCCTCTCCTCTCTCCTTTAGCCTGGTTTTCCCTGGCATCCCAGGTGGGATGGGGGCACTGGGGCTCTGGTTGGGGTGTGGAGGAGCCGGAGCTGTGCCCCATCTGGCAGAGGGGTTTGTGGATCCAGTCTGGGATCCATCCAGGACTCTGGTGGCTTCCAGGGAATGGGAATTCAGCTGGACCAGTGGGACCGGCCTCGCAGGTCACAAACTGGTGCCAATTCCTTTGACACAGTGAGTGTGTCCCGGCGGCCGGGAGCATCGGGAATGAGCCTCGGGGCAGATCCAGACTTTGCTTTCTTGTCAATGGGGGGAACGCTGCAGCTTGGGACGGGATCTTGGAGACCTGGATCCAGCCCCTGTGGGTGAAGGTGCTGGACCCTGGCCTTGGGTGGGCACTGACAGGGCTCTGGGTCTCTCTGGTCCCAGCTCTGCACAGGAGATGAAGCACATGGAGAACATTTCCAGCCTGTTCCAGGGGGATTCCCAGCGCCTGGATCCCAGAGTGGAGCAGGGGGAGCAGCCCTGGGAGATGATCATGGACAAGAAGCACTTTAAGCTCTGGCGGCGGCCGATTGAGGGCACCCACTTGTACCAGTACCGAGGTAACACAGTGGGAATGGCCCTGTGTGTCCTTCTCAGCTCCCGATGCCCTTAGGGGGGATCCTGCCTATGAAGATCCCAGGATTAAAACCTTCCTCTTCCCGCAGTGTTCGGCTCCTACACGGATGTCACTCCCCGGCAGTTCTTCAATGTGCAGGTGAGCGCCGTGGGCATCAGGTTTGGGATGAAGGGACTCCCCGAGCTCCCCCAGCCCCTGCCATTGCAGGGACACCTTCTGTGGAGCAGGGTGCTCCAAGCCCGTGTGCAGCCTGGCCTGGAGCACTGCCAGGGATGGGGCAGAAGGATGCGGGGGGGGGGGTCTCTGGATCCCATCCCCTCCTTTGGCCCCCACACGATGGGTGCCTCAGCTCCTTCCCCCCCCGCACCGCATTCCCCCTGCAGCTGGACACCGAGTACAGGAAGAAATGGGACTCGTTGGTCATCAAACTGGATGTGATCGAGCGGGATGCGGCCACCGGCTCCGAAGTGATCCATTGGGTCACGCACTTCCCGGTGAAGCAACTTCCCGGTTGCTCACGCACTTCCTGGTGACCCTTTTCCACCCTCCCTCCCCCGGGGAGCAGCCGGGGCTCATCCCTGTCCTTTCCCTCCCCAGTATCCCATGTACTCCCGGGATTACGTGTACGTGCGGCGGTACAGCGTGGACCAGGAGAACAACCTGATGGTGCTGGTCTCACGGTGCGTGTCCCCGAGGTGCCTGCTGGCAGGAATTCCAGGATGGAATTGGCCAAACCTCAGGGATCTGCCTCAAAACCAGAGCAGCTTTTGGGGTGAAACCCTTCTTCTCTTGGTACCCACTTCCATGGCACCATCAGTGCCCATCATCCCAAGCTGCTCCCGTCTCCTTCTCTCCAGGGCTGTGGAGCATCCAAGTGTCCCGGAAGATCCCGAGTATGTCCGGGTCAGGACCTATGAATCCCAGATGGTGATCCGGCCCCACAAAACCTTCGATGAGGTGGGTCCTGGGGCTCAGTTCCTTCCCAAAGCCAAGGAAAACGCATCCATTGGGGATTGGAAGCTGTGGCTCAGTACCTTCAGCCTTTTCCTGCAGGAGCGTGCTGCTCCCAGGGGCTAAACACTGCTGCTCAAGCCCCGCAAATCCCATCGGGAAGCACTTAATGCTCCTAAACCCAGCATCAGGGATTCCTCGCACAGGGAATCTGGGGGGGGGGGGAACGCAGAATTCCCGCTGGCTGAGGTCTCCTCCTCCTGCCCAGAACGGATTTGACTACCTGCTGACCTACAGCGACAACCCCCAGACCGTGTTCCCCCGCTACTGCCTCAGCTGGATGGTCTCCAGCGGTGAGTGAGCTCCGGGGCTGGGAATTCCATGTGGAGCAAGCCTGGCAGGCTCCAGCATTCCCGGGGGGGGGGGCAGGAATAGGAGGAGATGCTTCAGATTGGAGTCGTGGAGGGTTTGGGGGTGGATTTGAGTGCCTGGGGCTGCTCTTCCTTCCGCACGGGAAGGGGTCTGTGCGTGAGGATATTCCATCTCTCCCAAAGGAAAGTGCAGTGCGATTCCCCTCTCATAGCCGAATGAGCTGTTTGTTCTCACTCCTGGCCCCGGGATTCCGAGTTTGGGGAATGGAATGGAGTCAGTGGGGGAAAAGCTCCCAGGATTGGAGGGTTTTAGGATGGGAAAGTGTGAGGAATGCCTGGATGCGGGAGAAAGGGAAAGGGAAAAGAGGAGGAGGAAAAAAAGGCAGAGGAGAAAATGGGGAGGAAGAAGGAAGATGGGGGAGATGGGGCAGGAGGGCTCCGGGGGCGGGATAATCTTCCCTTTGGATCACAGCAGCCACAGCCCCAGTGCCCCCCCCCCCGCTCACGGCATCGTTCCCTTCCCGCCAGGAATGCCGGATTTCCTGGAGAAGCTCCACACGGCAGCGCTGAAGGCCAAGAAGCTGGAGCTGGAGGTGCGGGATTATCTGTGCACCAAGGGGCTGGAGGGCAGGCGAAGGGAAGGCGCCCGCGGCCGAGCACAAGGGGGAAGGCAGCCGCAGCCCCGCGCAGCTGGAATACGCCTGAGGAGCCATTGGGATCGCAGCCGGAGCCAGCGCAGGGACTGGGAATAGGGGGGGAATACCCCGAATCCCCCTTCCTTCACCCCTCGTGCCATCCCTCTCCAGCGCCTTGGAATGGGTTTGGATCTCAATTTGTACGGATGGGGCTGGATGAGGGCGGATGGAGCTGGGTGGTGTTGGGTGAGGCTTCTCCACATCGCCCATGCTTGGGGGCCCCTCCAACTGCCTCACCTCGAACTGGGGGGATTGAACTGGGGTGAGGGAGCCGCTCTCCGGATGGATTTTGTTCCCAGAGCTGATTCTGCAGGATTCCGGCCCGAGGGGGGCTCATGCCACAGCCCCCTCCCAGGATCCCCTTTCCCACCTCCAGGAACCCCACTGGGGGTTGTCCCTGTGGCAGTGTTAATGGGGTGTCCTTCTCCCCTCCCCTTTAACCCCCCCTTAGGAACTGACCCCAACTATTCCATATAAATATGAATTCCCACCTAAAGCCGTTGGATCATGGGAAGGGGTTGGGGGGGGCATTGATGGGGGTGCAGGGGCTGTTCGGGGAGGTCATGGCCCTGCAATGTCCCCATCCCCCATGGCCAATGCTGGGGGGTGGCACCGGGGGGTCCCTGCAGGTGGGGGGGGGCAGTGCCGGGTTCCCCCCCAGATGAGGTGAGGGTGACACAGACGATGCCCATGGCATCACCCCCACTCCCCAACCACCCCCCCCCCGCGTCTCTGTGTCCCCCCCGGGGTCATTTGGGGCCAAACGCGGTGGTCTCAAACCTTTATTGCAGCAGCGGGGGGGGGCTGTGACCCCCGGCCCGTTCTGGGGGTTCTCTCCGAGTTCCCCACATTGCCCCCCCCCCGGTGCCGGCGGTGCCCGAGGGCCGCTCGTACCGTCCGCCCCCCCGGTCAGGGCCGCTCCCGCGGCGCCCTCCGCTCGGATTCGTTCCTTCGGACGCGGGCGGGGGGGGGCGCGGCGGCGCCGGGTCCCAGCGCGGGGATGGAGCGCGCTCTGCTCAGCGCGGGGGGGTCGCGGGGAGCCGCCCCCGGCCCCCCCTCCGCCCCCCCGCGCGGTTCGGCCCCGCCGCCGCGGAGCCACGACTCCAACACCCGCACGTAGGTCTCGTAGCGCCGGCGCTGCGGGGGCACCGCGACGGGGTCAGCACCGGCGCAGCGCGGCCACCGGGGGGCGGTGGTGCGCCACGGCCCTGGGTCCCCACGGGGCAACGGTGCCCCACGGCCCTGTGCCACCGTGGGCTGCGGCGGTGCCCCCACGGCCCCGGTGTGACCGTGGCCGTAACAGCATCGCCGCGGCCACAGTGGTGCCGCTCCGGGCGATATCGCTGTCACCGCGGCCGCAGTGTTACCCTGGGCCGTAGCGATGGCCCCCGTGGGCCACAGCGGTGTCACCACGGTCCCAGTGTCACTATGGGCACAGCGGTGTCCTCATGGGTCTGATGGCCCCGTGGGCCCAGCGCCCCCCATGCCCCATAGCAGCGCCTCTGCCATGGTGAGGACCGCGCCGGATCCGACCCCCCTGGGCCAACCCCGCGCTCCCCCCCCGCGCCGCCCCCGCACCTCGTGCAGCAGCAGCTCCGTGTCCCGGCGGTGCTGCCGCGGGTCGGGGCCGGGGCCGTGGCGCTGCCGCTGCCGCAGCTCCCGCTCCGTCCGCTCCATCCACGCCGCGTGGCTCCGGCGCTGCTCCTCCTGCGGCAGCACCGCGTGAGGGGGGGGCTCCCCCGGGCGGGGCCTCCTTACCCCCCCCCCCCCCCGGCGGTGCTCACCGGGGAGCCGCGGCTCAGCGCCGCGGGCAGCACGCGCCGCGCGGGGCCGCGCTGGGACCCGACGGCGGCGGGGAACGGGGGCGCGGAGAGCAGCGCGGCCGCGAGGTTGAGCCGCGCGATCCAGGACAGCATCTCCCGGGGCGTCCTGCGGCGGGGGGGGGTCACCGGGGCCGCCCCCCCGGGCAGCCCCCCCCCAAGCCCCCCCCGGCGCTACTCACGGCGCTTGGAAGAGGAAGCGGCGGCCGTCGGCCGTGCGCAGGCGGAACACGTCGGGGCGCTTCGTGTACGCGGCGGCGCGCTCGGCCAGAGCGTGGTGCACCCCCAGCGGCGCCTCGGGGGGGGCCCCCGCCCTGCGCAGGTGCAGGAGGGTCCCCTCCAGCACCGCCTCGAAGCGCTTCCAACCGCGTCTGCCCCACGGCGCTGGGGGGCGCGGGGGGGATTGGAGCCGAGGGGGGGAGAGCCCCGGGGCAGCCCCCAATGGGCCCCAACGGAGCCGCTCTGTGCCGCGTCGGGAGCCCCGCAGATGGGCACCCGCAAACTGCCCCCAATGGGCCCCAACCGAGCCCCAAATCACCCCCCGGCACCAGCAGAGGCTGAGACCCCAACGCTGCCCCCCCATGGGCCCCAAAACCCCCCCCTCCCGCCCCCCTCACTCACTCTTTCGGCCGTCGGCCTCGGTCAGCGCCTTCCTGGCCAAGCAGCCCCGGTGGGTGATGGCCGCGGCCCCTCCCGGCGGCTCGGGCCGGGATTCGCTGTTCCTGGGGCCCGGGGGGGCCCTCTCCTCCTCCTCCTCATCCCTACGGGGGGGCTCAGCATCACGGGCACCCCCCGTGTCCCCCCCACGCTCTCCCCATAGCCCCGCACTCACAGTGCCCACGGCAGCTTCTGCCTGCGGATGGAGCTGTAGAGAGCCTGGGGGGGAACCGGGGCTCAGGGGGGGCTCCGGGCGCCCCGCGGCGCCCCCCCCCGGCCCCCCCGCACCTGGAGCTGCTGCCGGGGGAAGTCCTCCCCGTCCATCATCCCGCGCAGGTTGGCCACGAACTGAGCGCTGCTCATGGCACGGCCGAGGCGCTGCTCAGGGGAGGCGGGCGTGGGGGGGCGGCCCCTCCGCACCCCGCCATGGGGGGGGGCGCACGGGGGGGCCCCCCCGCTCCTCACCTGCCCGTGGAGGTCGGTGTTGAGCAGCATCAGGGCACAGGTCAGCGCGTGAACCGCGTCTGGGGGGGCGGCGGGGGGGGCCGAGTGAGGACACCGTCCCCATCAACGCCAATGGGGGCCAATGGGGGCCAATGGAGCTGGGAGGGGATGGGGGAACCAAGGCACGGGGGGGGGCTCAGGGGGAATCTATGGGGGTCTATGGTTGTCTGTGGATCTCTATGGGTGTCTATGGATGTCTATGGATCTCTGTGGATCTCTGTGGGTGTCTATGAGTGTCTATGGGTGCTATGGTTGTCTATGGATGTCTGTGGATCTCTATGGGTGTCTATG